>CAUYQV010005991.1:0-40117 GCA_963574575.1 Galagoides demidoff
CAAGCTATCCCCCTGGGTAGAGTGCCATGGCATCACAGCTCATAGCAACCTCCAACTCCTGGGCTCAAGCGAGTCTCCTGCCTCTGCCTCCCAAGTAGCTGGGACCACAGGCGCCCGCCACAACGCCCGGCCATTTTTCGGTTGCAGCCATCATTGTTGTTTGGTGGGCCTGGGCTGGGGATTTGAACCCACCACCTTAGATGTACGTGGCTGGCGCCTTAGCCAATTGAGCCACAGGCGCCGAGCCAAAAGAATTTATTTTTATTAAAAACATAAAGCCCAGCCAGTTGTGGTGGTTCAGGCCTGTAGTCCCAGCACTCTGGGAGGCTGAGGCAGGAGTATCATTTGAGCCCAGGAATTCAAGACTAGCCTAAGTAAGAGAAAGACCATGCTTCTACTACAAATAGAAAAACTGGCCAGGCATTGTGGCTGTGGTCCCAGCTACTGTGGAGGCTGAAGCAGGAAGATCACTTGGGCTGGAGAGTTTGAGGTTCCAGTGAGCTAGGCTGATGCCATGACACTCTAGCCTGGGACAACAGAGTGAGACTGTCTAAATGAATGAATGAATGAATGACTATGCTGGGCACAGCAGCTTACACCTGTAATCCTCCCACTCTGAGAGGCCAAGTTGGGAGAATTGCTTTAGCTTAGAAGTTTTAAAGCTGCAGAGAGTTATGATTGCACAATTGCACTCCAGCCTGGGAAACAGAGAAAGAATCTGTCTGTAAAAAATTTTTTTAAATATATAAACCTGGGTGGTGCCTGTGGCTCAAAGGGATAGGACAGCACTGGCCCCATATGCTGGAGGTGGTGGGTTCAAACCCAGCCCTGGCCAAAAACTGCAAAAAAAAAAAAAAAATACACACACACACACACACACATACATACCTGGCACATTACAAAAGATACATGTAGTCCTTTGGAGAGTTAAATTTTTTTTTACATATCATTTCAATTTTTTGAGACAGAGTCTCACTTTATGGCCCTGGTAAAGTGCTGTGGCATCATAGCTCACAACAATCTTAAATTCTTGGACTCAAGTGATCCCCTTGCCTCAGCCTCCCAAGTAGCTGGGACTACAGATGCCTGCCACAACACTTGGCTGTTTTTCCTTTTTTTAGCGACAGAGTCTCACTTTGTCACCCTTGGTAGAGTACTGTGTCATCACAGCTCACAGCAACCTCCAACTCTTGGGCTTAGATGATTCTCTTGCCTCAGCCTCCCAAATTGCTGGGACTACAGGCACCTGCCACAATGTTCGGTTATTTTTTGTTGTTGTTGCAGTTTGGCTGGCACTGGTTTTGAACCTACTACCCTCCGTATATGGGGCTGGCCCCCTACCCACTGAGCCACAGGCGCCGCCCAGAAAAATTATCATTTATTGTCTTGGAGTTTTTCCCAAATCTCCAGAGTATGCTGACTCTAATGCTTAACAGTGCTTTTATTTTTATTAACACTAGAAGACATTCAGACCTTAAGTGCTTTTGGTTAAAAACTATGGGAAGATAGTATAGCAAATAATTACATTTTACTTGTAACTTTTATTTACAATTGGTCCATTACATCTTGGTAACTTAATAAAGCTAAGACTAAAGTTCACTTCTATTTTTAAAGTGATCCATAACTTAGTATTATTTAATTAAGGATTTACTCTGAGAAAAGACAGACAATGGTAGAGTTCCCAAAAGCTTCCTCAAAACGTTACTTATACTTTGGGTCTATTCCATCCAACTACTTTTGGCTTCGCAGTGTTTGAGTGCCCAAGACAATGAATGAAATAGGTGGTTTAATTTTCCCTCTGCTATTGCTACTTGGATACACAAGGAGGCAGTACAGCCTAATGGATGAAATCCAAGGTTCCCAGTCAGACTGGCATGCACAGCCAAGACCTGCCATTGGCTAGTTGAAAGGCGATGCTCACTGGTGGAAGCTGTTAGATATTTATTTTTGTTTCTCTGTATCTAAAAGATGTTTTGTAAATTCTTAAAAAAAAAAAAACCTATTGGCTCGGCGCCTGTGGCTCAATCGGCTAAGGCGCCAGCCATGTACACCTAAGGTGGCGGGTTCGAATCCCCAGCCTGGGCCCGCCAAACAATGATGGCTGCAACGAAAAAATGGCCGGGCGTTGTGGCAGGTGCCTGTGGTCCCAGCTACTTGGGAGGCAGAGGCAGGAGACTCGCTTGAGCCCAGGAGTTGGAGGTTGCTATGAGCTGTGATGCCATGGCACTTTACCCAGGGGGACAGCTTGAGGCTCCGTCTCAAAAAAAAAAAAAAAAGTGTACACAATTTTATTGTTACCCCTAATCCAGGCCACTTTTTCAGAGACTAGAGAAAGACCATTAGGGCTATGGTAACTCTCCTGATACTTAGAATACAGAACTCTACTTGGAAACAATAGAGTTTCTTTCAGATGATTTATTGTTTCTGTTTTCACACTTACATATCTGTGCCATCTTGAATGCATTTTTGCTTTTGGTATAAATCAGATGGAGGGGCACTGATTTTTCCCAGCGCTATTCATTTTGCTCCAGCATTGTTTATTGAGCAGAGTGTCCTTTCCCACCTTGATCACAGTGGTTCTTTTCTTGTAAGTGCAAAGATCATATGTTGGAACGTCTTTCCAGACTCTGTTTTGCTGCTTTCTTTTTGTTTATGTGTATGCCTCATTTTTAAAATGACCATGGCTTTGGAGTAAGTCTTCACTTGGTAGTGTATGCCCTCCACAATCGTTTTTTCCAAGAATTGTCTCAACTATCTCACATCCTTTACATTTCCATACCAATATTAGGATCAGCACATCAATTACTACACACTCACAAAAAATGTCTGATGAGATTTTCAATAAGATTCCTAATGGCTAATCCCCAAACGTAATACACCTTTGTATTTATTTAGATTTTTAGTTTTTCTTAGCATATGTACTTTTTAGTTTAGAAGTCTTCCAAAATTTTGTTAGAATTATTAAAAGATAATTGATTTTTTAATCTATTATAATGGTATTTAATTAATTTTCAAATTGTTTGTTACTGGTACATACTAATACAAATTGGTTTTTATATATCAACCTAGTATCCAGTAACCTTAGTAAATTCATCTATTAAGTTTTATAATTTGTTTATATAGTCCTTTGTATTTTATATATATATATATATATATATAATTACATCACCTGTACATAGTGTTCTGCTTCTTGTTTTCCAATTGTTAGAGCCTTAATTTATTTTACAGTATTGCCTCATTACTTAAGACTTTCAGTACTATACTAATAAATATTAGTGGTGATTGCTAACAATATTGTTTTACTTATCATACAAGTAAATGTTTGTTATTTCATTATTAAGCATTTTAGCTTTAGGATCTATTTGGTAAGTTTCAGTTTGGTAAGATTTTTAAAAATTGTGTATTGTTGAATTGTATGTCTTTTTCTGTATCTAAAGAGATGATCTCCTGATTTTCCTTCTGTGTGTTAATATGGCAAAGTATATCAATTTTCAAATCCTTGCATTCCTAAGGCAAGTACCATTCCTTGCTATGTTACCCTTTTAATACATCAAGGATTTAGATGGATAATATATTCCAGAATTATTTTATCTATGTACCATGACAAGCTATAAACCTGTAATATTCCTTATTTGCAATATATTTGTCAGATTTTGGTATCTGGGTATGCTGGTTATAAAATAAGTTGGGAGCATTCCTACCTCCTCTACTTGTAAAAGTGTTTGCACAAGAATGATATTGTTTTTACTTTAAATATTTCAAGGGATTCATAACTCCTCTGGGCTTAAAGATTTCTTTGCTGAAAGGTTTTAATTACTATTAATTTTTAAATAATCATACACATATTCATAGTTATTTATGAGTTCATCAATTTTACCAATCTTTTCAGAGTACCAATTTGGCTTTGTTACTTTCCTCTATTATACATCTGCTTTCTGTTTTATTCATTTCCACACTTATATTTGGGATTTTCTTCCTCACACTTTTTGGGTTTAACTTGCTATTCTTTCTATAATTTGTTAGAATCTTACTTGATTGATTTCAAACTTCATTTTTTCTAATGTATGCATCTAAATCTATAAATTTCCCCTCTAAGAATTGTCTTAATTACATTCCACTAATTCCTATTTCTCAATTTTCATTTTTATCCAATTCAAAGCATTTGCTAATGCCCATCGTAATTTCTTATTTTTGCTTTCTAAGTTTTGAAACTATATTTTTAGGTCTATAAAAATTTCCATTCAATTGACCTGTTAGCTTATGAAATGTCCTTTTATTTTTTCTCTCCTATCATTTCTTTCCTTAAACCTATCCATTAATATTGTTAAAGAAATACATGTTATCGGATAACAATATAACTACACTAGCTTTCTCTTGTTGGTGTTTGCATTGTATATTTTCTCCTTTCCTCTTGTAACTTCTGCTGCTCTATGTGTGTGTCTCCTGTAAACAGTATGTAGTGGAGCTTTTCTTTTTCAGTCAAACAGTCTTTGCTTCCAATCATAGCATAATATTAAGGCTATTTACTTTTCCTGTAATTACTACTACAGTGAGTTAAATTCCATAATGTTGCTATTTGCTTTTGATTTACCCCAGGTATTCTTTCCTCCATTTAACCTTTGATCATAGAATGCCCCAGGCCTCTTCACTGATGCCATATATTTTTGTTTCTATGGGATCTACCTTAGCCCATTATTTTTATGTTTCACCACTTACTGAATTATTAGTATCATTTGGTACTCCCAATAATTTTGCTATTACAGATAATCATACACTGGACATCTTCTAGGTATCACTTTCTTTTTAATGTATTACATCATTAGGTTTTATATTCAAGTGAGGAATTGCTATTAGGAGTATATAGCTGTAATGATTTTATTGCAGTCTTGCTAGCACTGTTTCTTTTTTAATTTTTTAAAAAAAGTTTGTATAAAAGAAGAACTGAAGGGGTTCCAGAATTATAATTACCAATGCTATTGTTGTGTGTAAATACACAGAAAAAGAGAAAGTTATTTATGAATGAGTTCATTTAAGCTACAAGCTGGACTAAAATTCTAAATGGTTCTGCTTCTATTTTTGCATATACTTGAGATTTGGCAGTAACCCCCCGTAAGTAACTCTTAGTAAAAAAAATGTATATTTTTATAACATAATATATAAAGTGGCATATACATCATGTTTGGGTCTAATAAAAGTATAATTCCAAATAAAACCAAAACAAGTTTGTAAATTTGAAGGGGACATAGGAAGAGAGAGAGAGGAGATCTGGTTGCAAACATGCTTAAAAGCAAGGCAAATATGTGTTTCTCCGAATTAATTTAAACTGTATTATGAATAATTTGAAAATAAAGTAGCTGCATCATGAAATTTAATGAACAGCTTTTCCCCAGGTGGATGATATTGTTGAGGCTCAGGGGAAAGAAACTCTTACATTTGTAATTACTTTGCAGAGCACTTGAGCACAACTACCCTGTAAGGCATGTGCTCCTAATTGTTTTATAGAAGAGTAAATTGGGATTCTTTAGAGAGAAAATGATTTACCCAAAGTCACGTCACTATTCACAGGCAAGGCAGTGATTCATACTAACACTTTCTCTTTCTTAAGCCCATGACCTTTCCACTATGCTTAAGGATTACTTTCATCAAGTGTTATAAGTTTGGTCTATAACAGAGTTATTAGGAAAAGTTAATAAAAGCAACCCTATTAATGATGAAAACTTTCAAAAGAACTTAAGCCAAGAGATGTGCTCTAGCCTGATCTAAACTGGCATTAAATTCAGGAGATTCCATCATCAAAAATGCCATAGAAACTTAGTAAAAATGTATTTTCTTGACATTATATCTCTGTGATCTGGGAATGGGAGTTCTGAGTCACAGAATAAGAGAACATATAGAACACCAGCAGAATCTAAAATGATAATATATTAAATATATTATTTATAATCATTCCTCAGAGGCTTCAAAATATACTAAACATTTAACTTGAAATTTGAAAAGAATAGGGAGTAAATTTTCATTGTAGAAGTTAGAAACTAGAATTGGGTTTTTAACAATCTATTGTTTGGCTATTTTCCAATCTAGAACCAAGTCTGCAGTCTTTGTTCAATTTATGACACATATTAAATAACCTACTACTAAAGGTACAAATATTTCAGCATGTTATTATTGGGGTCGATAAATAGAAGCTGCTTTCTGAAAACCTTTTGTGTCTACAAATCGTCTCTTATTTTTGAATCATCATATTGTTTCAGGGAACAATACATTTATTTATCCTCTCAATTGTTCTCAATCATGTTATTATAAAACAAAGCTGAATGGATAAAGCTAGATAGATGAGTGTGGGTCGTATCTGTCATGAGTTTATCATCTTCCTTCAATAAATTTATCTGGCTCAAAACATGAAATATTTTATAACTCTATGAAACAACTCTAAGAATATATCAAAACAAATAGGTCTGTCCTTTTCTCACTCCTCTTGTCCAGGGTGTTTGTTCCTAGTGTCAGAGTAGTCAAAGGAGTCCTTTTAATAATTCTATTAGCTGACAGCTGCAAGCTGTCAACTTAATTTGATTAGCTGAAACCATATTTGTCTTCCAGCCCACATCCCTTTATTTAAAGTTTATGTTCAATGAAACAAAAATAATATGTTTGTATAAAAAAAGAAAAATAGAACGATCCTTTATTTACTCTTTAGCAGGTGTTTGGTTATCGTACGCAGACTCTACGGAAGGCCCTCTGCCTCCTGGTGTCCGTGCTGACCTGTGGGGCCCTGCTGCTGCTGTTCTACTGGAGACCCCACTGGAGGGTGTGGGCCAACTGCGTCCCATGCTCCCTGCAAGAAGCTGACACTGTTTTGCTGAGGACAACAGTGCGTGCCCTCTGTTACCTGTTTAAAATGCTGTACTGCCTCTGTGGCACACCCAGGGACTGGCTAGCATTCCCGGGGGCACATCTTCCTCTAGTTAAAGAATTTCCCGTGTTGAAAGGAAGACATTTTGATAACATTCAGGAAGTTAAGGGTAATAAAAGAACAACTCTGATGGTCATCCCAGAAGAGTTCCAAAATTGTTTTGGGAGGCGGACTAAACGCTGGCGTCAGTGCATTAGTTTCCCAAGGGAAGGACTTCAAAGGTGACTGTAGCCATCCATATTCAGTAGTATAGAGCACTTTTTCTAGGATGAGTTCACAAACTTAATTGGCAAATGTGGTACTTATTAAAAGAATGAGACAGATACAGAGAGAAAGACAGAGAAAGAGTGAGAACTAAAAAGAGAAAGAAAAGAAAGCCCATTAGTAAAATGTTTACATTTGGAGAATTCTAGTGAAGTGACCAGGAAAATTTGGTACTTTCTAAAGAACATCTCTGAAATTCTAAAATTATAAAAAACAAAAAACAAAACAAACAAACAAACAAAAAACCCAAAGAGTTACCCTAGACCAAAATAGAAGGTGGCAAAATTACTTCTAGACTCTGCTTGCTATCTCTTATTTTGAGCCAGGTATAAAGGCATTTCTTTCACTTCAGCCTGAAGATATGTCTACCACATCGGGCTAACTGGCAGTTTCTTAGCCAAGGCGTGAGCAGTGGCTGTCAGAATTAAAGCTCTTAGACAGCATAACATGATCATCAAAATATGTATTTTGAAGGACAGTTCATTAATAAACATTTTGAAATAAATAAATTAGCTGTCACTTAAAAATAGCTAGAAATGGTATCATTATGTAAGATTTTCTAGAGATAAAGCTTTCCTGAAAAGTATATGTGGCTCTTTGTTCTCTAGCCCAGAGGTTACCAAGTTTTAATGCACGTATGAATTACCTAAGGGGCCCAATAAACCACAGACTGATGGCGCCACCCCTAGAGTGTTTAATTCATTAGGTCTGGGATGGGGCTGAGAATTTGCATTTCTAGTAAGTTCGGAGATAATGCTGATACTATTGTTTGAGATGCAGCTTTGTCCCCAACTTTAGGAGCTACCGGTCTAGCCCTTAGTAGGTATTTGGTTGATCAAACACCTTATTGAAGAGCCCTTGAGAATTTCCTAAAAAGGATTGTCTTTTCCAGGATGAATTTCAAAGGTATATGAGGAAGAAGGTATTCTGCCTCTACTTATCAACACTGAAGTTTCCTATAAGCAAGAACCTAAAAGAACCCCTGGTGGCTGACCGCCACTCTGTCATTAATCAAGCTGTAATGAAGCCGGAATTAAAAGTAAGTAATTTGAGTGCCACGTTAGTGACATGTTTACATAGAAAGAATAAAGCAAGTGTTTGCTGAATGAAAGTTCTAAAGATCACACTGTCAGGAATGACAGCTCTGAGACCCATGTGGAGGCTGCACTGAACATGCGCCCTCCCTCAATGGGCTTCACCTTAGGAAGGACAGCTGTTCTCTCAGCCTTGTGCAAGATACCTGTTGTATCACATTTGTAATTGCAGCTGCGATGCATCCAAGTGCAGAAAATCAGGTATGTCTGGAACAACTTGAAGAAACAGTTTCAGAAAGTTGGGTAAGTATGACTTTTACTGACTCCTCTAATCAGGATGCTGGGGAAGAATGGTGATCCGGTGTGTGCTGTGAACTGACCTTTCCTGACCATATCCTAGGTTGCTGGAAGACAGCAACTCCTGCTACGACATCCATCAGACATTTGGATTGGGTCTGACCAGTGAAGAGCAGGAGGTCAGGTAGGATTTATAGTAAACTCTGAGAGTAAAGTTTCGGCAAAAAGTGAAGTGTAAGAGGAGTTATCATTAGGGCACTGTTGGCATAATGTTTCATCACTTGATATAATCCCAATTCATTTACTGGCATCAGAGAGATATTCTAAATTGTTCTTTTCTTAGGAAAACTTATTAAAAAGAAAAGATTAAAAGAGCAATTCAATCCAATTAAATTTGATCTTTTAGGCTTATAAAACATTCTTCTTTGGTTGTATATTTTTTATCCTATCTTCAAAAAATCTGGAGTCATTTCATAAACATCAATTTCTTAATCCTCCAAATCCTCTGAAAGATGGAAATACAATATTATTCTTGCATCTTACTATGAATAAATAGGCCCAGAGATAAGGATTTCGATGGTTCAGTTAGTTTTGTTATTCACCACACCTACAGCACTACTTAATTCATGGTAGGAAGTCAATACATACATCTAGTGTAAATGAATAAATTAATGCATTCATTGATTTGTTAACTAAATGGCTCTAATGTGCTAGGTACTTCACAAGGAACTAGGGATGTAAAGACAAAAACTTAGTCATTGTCCCAGAGATGTTTTAATGACTAGGGAGAAAGACAAAAATAGTGGCACAATCATAACCCAGTAACTATAGATCCACAAAAATTAGGAAATGCTTATGTGACTAACTCACAGAGATGTAGTGTCCCTGCTTCCTTCAGTCCTTATTGGAAATGATAAATCCTTGTGAGTCAAAAAAAAAATCTATTACAAGTCATCCCAGAATCTTAATAATCACCTTCATTTCTCACCCATTTTCAGAGACATTACCTGCCCAAACTATCTTTGCAGTCAGCCAGAAACACCAATTCTCAAGCGAAGAAGCAATCTGGTACTAAAATAGAGGTTTGGGGCTCCACCCTCTTACTTCTGATAATTCTGAGGAACAAGGGGTCCTTCTGAGAGAAGAAGCTGCCTTCTTAATAAATAACCCCCGTGTTTCTCAGGCACGCCAGGTCTAAAAATTACTATTGCTTTTAAGTTTCTCTGTGCCAGAACAGTATGAAAAAATGAACCAGGCATCCAGGCTCAGACAATATGGCAAAATACCTTTGAAATGGTATCATTAGATGTCAGCTGTGATGTGTAATGCATTGAAATACAGTCAAAGTTATTAAAAACTTTGGCTTAATAGCACTAAGCATGAGATATTTAAAGGATTTATCTAGAGTATTTAAGAAATCTTGCTGATAGATTGTAGATGAACTGACTAGGAAGCCATTTCCGCAGAAAAGATTTCCCATCAGTGTAGCTGCCTCACATTTGTCCTTCTTTATCAAGTGCAAGCTTTAATAAACATCATACATAATTAAATTTAAATCTGGTTCACACAATAAAGAACTTGACAATCTAATAACCAAGGTGAAGAGTATAGTTTCCCAAGCATGATGAATAGAGGAGAAAAATATACTTATAGGGTGGCACCTGTGGCTCGAAGGAGTAGGGTGCCAGCCTCATATGCCAGAGGTGGTGGGTTCAAACCCAGCCCCAGCCAAAAACTGTAAAAAAAAAAAATCTACTTATAAACATACTGTATTTTATTTATTTATTTTTTAGCATATTTTATTTTATAGGTGTGTCTATTTGGAGGGTGAAAAGAGTAAGTAGAATCTGGAACATTTTTTCCCTCATAGGCGTGTCCAACCTTTTTTTTTCTCTCCTGCACATTGAATGAATAAGAGATGTCTCGGGCCACACATTGAAGACACAAACATCCCGCATACTTTTCATGATATTAGACACCACAGATAAGCCAAAAAATCCTCACAAAGTCAGCATACGCTCCCCCAGGCTGCAGGTTGGACACTAAAATTTAGGATAAGAATCAAGTCCTTTTTAAAAAAATTAAAAGCGCTTGACTGACTGGTTAAATAACATCTTACAGTTTCCTAGATGGATCTGCACTTGCGCACATTAAAAAGCAAGGGTGCAAAACGAGTGACAAAGCAAGAGGGATCCACAGGCTCCCTGATGAGCAAAAGCCGCAGAGTCTAAGGCAAACTTTTCTGCAGGCTTCCTACGCACCAGGCAAAGACAGCCAATGGGCAGAGTTACAAAGTTCTCACTTTTCTCTAGCAAAAGCTGATCAGGACATCAGGAGAAATAACTTCAGCCTGGAGAGATCTTGTCAGAAGGCATCAGGAAGAGGCCACTGAAATTGGCCCAGGAGGTTCCGTGTTTGCATCTTCACTTACCATGAATGAGCTCAGCTTTCCATCTTAGTACCTGTCCTAGACAGGTCCCTCACAAAAGTGGTAACCTACAGAAAAGCAAAAGCCTACCTGATTCCCCACTGAGTTTTACTATTAGGATAGCTTTTTTTTTTTTTTTTTTTGGCCAGGGCTGGGTTTGAACCCACCACCTCTAGCATATGGGGCCTACGCCCTACTCCTTGAGCCACAGGCACTACCCTGTCAGGATAGCTTTTAAGCTGAGCCTTTCCTCACCTTCTCTTTCACTCAGCCCATCCTGCTCCTGCCCTCTTTCTTTGGGATCCTAAAAATGGAAGGGCACCTTTCTGGCAGCAGAGATGAAGCGACACCAACCTCACCTGCAATTAACCTTAGACCAATGACCCTACTAGTGACCCAGCTCTCTGGAAGAATAAAAGCTTTAATGAATAGGGTTTGCCAGTTTCTGTGATAAAAATACTCCAGCTGTGGCTGATTTGAGCTATGCATGTGAATCAGTGAATGAGAAGTTGGGAAGAGACACTCAAAGTGGGCTCCGTGATTCTGCAGGGCCAAACTTAATTCTCAGGATTTGCCACAGCAGTGAGAAAAAAAGTGGGCTTGTCAGTGACAGAGGAAAGAAATCCGCGGGACTGGCAGCAAAGGAAGGTAGGTTTGCCATCAAACTGCAGCTCCGAGCACAAGAGGACAGAACATCAGAAGGGAGAAAAGACGTGAAAAGAAGAGGGAGCGAGAGGATGGGGCTGCTGGGGGACCCTGCGCTGTCATTCCTCAGGTCTGGGGGAGCAGAAGTCAGAGAACAACTCGCCCTTACATGCCACTTTATCCCCTTTGAAAGTTCCATCCTTAGAAAAGGGCCCAGTAATAGATACTCAGCCATTAGATCAGCATGAATGGAAGGATCAAGGATTGGCTGGCTGGTTGGAGGACGGGAAGAAGGTTCATCCATTTTTCTGGAAAGCCATAACGTAGTCTCAACTCTTTTAGCATTTAGTTAGAGGTTAAAGAGTTACCTTAAAATATAACACATGCAGCTTTTCTTTAAAATGCAATGCATAAAGTATTTAATAAAATTGAAGTGAGATCAACATTCTCCTTTTTAATAAGTTGGAATTATCAGGTCACAGTTCTCTAGGTTTGGTCCCCTTTAAAGTATGAAAATTACTTAACTGCAATGCCTTGCTTAGAGCAGAGCCCTCTGGAGGCTCCCATAAGCCTAAGTCCCAAATCTTCACAGCGAGGTCCTGCCTTGGATTTCTTTGCACCCCCCACCACTGGATTCTCAGGCTTGGAAGGCTCAGAGTACTTCCCCAAAAGAGCTGACAGGGAGTGCCTTGCTTAGCTCACACAAAAAGCATAAAGTCCTATAGGATCCCTACTTTTCCTGAGGCTACAAGGAAACATGTGATTTAGGAAATGAAAGAAACTGGTCACAGAGGAGGACTAATGTGGAAAACTAAAATGACTTTTATGTCATTTGTAAAAGGGAGCCTCTCTGTATAAATGTTTTGTTAAAATACACAAGCAGGTTCAAGCACTGTCGAAATAGAGATTTTTTTCTTCCAGAAAGCAGTTTCTCAAAACATAACAATCTCACTATTTCTTTAATGGGAAGGCTCTAAGACCAGCCTGCTTGTTATACCACACAACCATATCCAAATCCCAAAAGTTGGATGCCACATTCTATGCACCTGTAAATATTTTTGGTCTTCCTCCCTTTGTAAAGCAGGTATTCAGATTGAGGGATTGCCAGTGGAATCACATGGGAACCTTCTCAAACTCCATATGTCTGGCTCCTCAAAATTCCAAAGCTCAGAATCTCCTGGGTTGGTGTTGACTGGAAAACTGTAGTTATCCATCCCTGCAGAGATCCTGTTGGAGGCTTATCAGAATGGAAGCAGTAAGGAAAAACCGAGTAGTTGGTTGTAGTTGCAAAAGCTCACCAGTAGATCTCACTGTGTTTCCTGCCTCCTTGAGGGCTCTTACTCAAATCTCCACAACCTGGAGACCAAAATGCCTGCCATACAACACACCCCCAGCAATTATTTGGTGAATAAATTGGTAAATGAATGAATGAACAAATAAGCAAAATGAAAAGGGACATGGACCATTCCCAAAAGAAAATACTCATAGTCATTTACAATTGGTTTCTCAGAAATTCCAGCAGATTTACTATTATCTCAAATTGGGAGGAAACCTCCGTGATCCCTCACGTTCAGGCCATAGTCAGTGCAGAGATCCCCATGACAAGGTCCCTGCTGAGAAATTGTTCAAGTTCTTTTGGAGAGGGACCACCTACCTCCAAAGCAACTTTTCCCCTAATGAATAATGAGAAATATTAAGCAAGTCTGCTTAATTTTCTTTAGCTTTTGCCATTCTATGAGGTTACCTAGAATGATGTTAGGACTTCTTTTCCCTACCAGCTTGTCAGATTTTTAGTAAGGGATTGTCATCTTCCTTGTTTCTTGGAATGTTCCTCCTGTGAACCAGATTCAAGTCTTAGATTTCTGGTTGTTCAGCCATTGGTCAACACCCTTGAAAATTCTTCTTGGCTTTTGCTGAGACTGAGAGATACATGCATGATTCCTAAACACACACTATTTTTTGGCAAGAGTTTGTTAAAAAGAGTAAGTAGCAAAGGACATGCCCAGCTGTGGTTTAAACAAGGCCCAGATAAGCCCTAAAGGGGATAGTCCACAGCAAGCATTGATCCACTAGATCCCAGTCCTTGCAGGATCTGAGCTCTTCTCAGGGATAATTCTTGAGTATATGTTATATATCCGGTCCTGTTTTAGGCATCTAGGATCCATCGGTGTCCTCTAGAGGTTTATGTTAGTTACAGTGGAGGACATGGTCCATTATTTGTATGATTTCTACCATATAAGAAAAGAAGGTGTAATTTGAGGCTATCATATGTATAGGTAACTTAGTAAGATAAAGAGAATCTGCAGTGGGAGTTGGGCTATTTTAAAGTGTTAAGGAAAGCTCCAATATGGAGGTGCTATGTGACAGGTCTCTGGTCTCACCACAGCATAAGCAGAGAGCTGAGTTCAAGTTTATTGACTTCTAACCTGAGGCCAAAGATCCCTTCATGCAGGTTCTGCTTATTGGTGCTTATGGAGGTGGAGCTGTCAAGTGCGGGTCACCGAGACAATGGTCTGAAGCCCCCACTCTGCCTCCAAGCCCTGAGACCTTGGGAAAGTTACTTAGTTTATGGAATGTCAGTTTTCTTTAAAGAGATGATAGTAGGGATAACGTGATGATTAAAGAGTTAATGCACGAAGGCTAAGTGCAGTTTCTGACACTCATTTCTGCTTTAAAGTTATATTGCCCCGATTAGATGTGTGCACCTTGTCTAAACACCCAAACACTGAACAGCTTTTCCTACTAGCAAAATGAGGATATTGAGCCCTTTCCCTCTGGGTGATTGTCAGGAATCAAGTAAATCTTGTGTAAGAACTTCATAAATTGTAAAATACTACACAGACATGAGGATTTTTTAACACATATATATTGCACCTTTTATATAATGTACACATTTATCAAGTGACAGCCGTGAAGAGCGTACATCATCTACTGATTCATTTGCTCATTCACTCATGGATTCATCCAGTTCATATGCTCGGGGCCTGCCCTGGGTGCTGCTTCAGGATTATGTTTCCGAAGTACTCACATGTTATTTTCTAACTGAAGCCACGAAATCTCTGAAGAGTAGAGGTGACTTCTGCTTAGTCAGGCCTGTGCTCACTTATCACAGAGCTTGTAGATGTGACACTAACGGATGGTCTATCTCCTGCAGGAGATTGGTGTGTGGGCCCAATGCCATTGAGGTTGAGATCCAACCCATATGGAAGCTGCTTGTTAAACAGGTAACTCTGTTTTCCTTTTGAAAAAAAAAAAACAAACCAAACATATTTCTACCCCTCATTTCTTATTTCCCAATACTCAGGGGAATATTAAGCAATGCCTAAACACTTTGATATGAGTGAAATCCTGTTTAATGCAACTTCTTTGGGTTATTGCCTCCTTGATTTTAGTTGATACTTTTCCTATGGGATTTCCTTTTTTTTTTCTTCTTATTTCCATATAGATAGATATACATTTCCAGAATTTCTAACTGGTCTTTTTCAAAAACCACTTACTTTAAATTCAAATCCACTTTCAGACTCCCTTCTCAGCATAAGGGACACACTTCTCTTTCATGATTTCTTGTGTGTTATTTTGTTTCCTTAAGTTTTTTTGTTTATTTGTTCATTTGAGACAGACATCATTGTAGCTCACAGCAACCTCAAACTCTTTGGCTTGAGCAATACTCTTGCCTTAGCCTCCCTAGTAGCTAGGACTATATGCACCTGCCACAACACCCGGCTGTTTTCTTAAGTGTTTGATGATAGTTTTGGTGGTATTGGTAGAGTGATTCAGTCAGCTTGGACTGCTATAATAAGAAATCATAGATTGGGCAGCTTAAACAACATTTGTTTTTCACAATTTTAGAGACAGACAGTCCAAGATCAAAGTCCCTGCACATATATTCCTGGTGAGGGCCCACTTCCTGGCTTGCAGACACCCACTTCCCTCTGTGTCCTCACATGAGAAAGAAAACTCTGGTTGTTCTTTCTTCTTATAAGGACACCGATCCCATCATGAGGGCCCCACCCTCATGACCCCATCTAAAGGAAATTACATCCCAAAGGTTCCGCTTCCAAATACTGTCACAATAAGGATTAGCGCTTCAACGTATGAATTTAGGCAGGGGAAAGGGGTGGGCACAGATATTCAGGCCATATCATGGGGAAATTTTATTAACTCTATGATTTCTGAGGATATGAAATATATGGTTTGGTCTTTTTCAAATTGTTCTATTTTTGTTTCTTGAGAATGACTTCTTCCGTTATTAGTGCTTTTTCTTTATTAACAATATTTCCCTCCTGTACTTCAAACTTGTTATTTTTTGTACACTTACTGTAAGTGAGACATTTTCCTCCTCCATTTTTCTTTTTCTCCCTGAGTTGTTGTCCTTTTTGATGGCTCTGTGTTTGCCTCCAGCTGGTGCCATGGGTACCCTGGTTCAGAATCAGGCCTGTGTTGGAGGTTTGGGGTGCCTGTCCCTTGGGGATGTGTCAGATGCAAGCCAGTGTGAGGCACGTTAGATGAGCCAGTGTGAGGTTTGGTCCAGTTAAGCCTTGTCCTGTGGACTCTGTTCTCTCCCATTGCACCCTTGGCTGCTAAGGCCTTGCTGCTTGTGACTTTGCTCAGCTTCTATTCTGAGACAGGAAGCCCACTGCCACTTCTGTTTTCCATCATAAGCCTGGAGTCTGTTCCACTTGTGAAGCACTTTTTGTCTCTTCGGAGAAATGAGATCCCATCTGTTGCTATCTATCCTTTGTTTGGAACCCACTAGGCAGATGATGTTAGTCCCATCTCAATGCTGCATGTTCCTAGTTTTTTCCTTTTTTAATTTTTTTTTTATTTCAAAATATTAAGGGAGTATGAATGTTCTCTTTGTATGGATACCTTGTATAAAGCTTAAGTGAGGGCTTTTAGTGTGCCCATCACCAAAATAAAGTTCATTGTACCTGACAGGTAAGATTTCACCCTTCATTTCCTCCTAGCCTCCCCGCTTCTTGATTTCCAATGCCCTTTACATCTCTTTGTGCTTCTGTGTGGCCATCAGTGAGCTTCCAATTATTAGAGAATACCTGTAGTGTTTGCTTTCTCTTTCCTAAGACACTTCACTTAGGATAATGATCCCATTTCCATTCAAGTTGTTGCAAAAGACATTATTTCGTTCCTGTTTAGAGCTGAGTAGTACTTCATAACATATATGTGTGTCTGTGAATATGTATGTATACATGTGTGTATATACATGCTATGTGTCACATTTTCTTTGTCCATTTATGAATTGTAGCCCACTTAGGTTGATTTCACATCTTTGCAATTGTGAATTTTGCTGCAATAAACATTTGAGTGCAGGTGGCTTTTTGATAAGATGACTTCTTTTCCTTTGGTTAGATACCCAGCAGTGAGATTGTTAGTTCTAATGATAAGGCTGCATTTATTTCCTTGAGAAATCTCTGTACTGTTTTCCATAGTACTAATGGAACGTTCACACTAATTTATGTTCACACAACAGTACATGAGCATTCCCATTGCAAACATCTGGACCAACATCTATTTTTCTCTTTACTTTTGAATAATGGCTATTCTACCAGGTGTGAGGTGATATCTCATTGTGGTTTTAATTTGCATTTCCCTGATAATTAGTGATGCTGAACTTTTGGTTTCATATTGTTTTTGCCATTTATCTTCTTCTGAAAAATTTCTGTTCATATCTTTTGCCCACATTTTAATGAGGCTGTTTATTTCCTGCCGATTCATTTCAGTTCATTGTAGATTTTACATTTTAGCCCTTCATTGCATGAAGAGTTCGTGAATATTTTCTCCACTATATAGGTTGTCTATTTACTCTGTTGATTATTTCATTTGCTGGGCAGAATCTTTTTAATTTAATTAAGTTGCATTTATTTATTTTTATTGCCACTATTTTGCCTTTGGGGTCTTAGTCATAACTTCTTTGCCTAGACTGATGTTGAGAAGAGTTTTCCCTACATTTTCTTCCAGCCATTGTTATGGTTTCATGCCTTACATTTAAGTCGTTTATCTGTCTTGCATTAATTTTTGCATATAGCAATAGGTAGGGTCCTCTTTATTCTTCTGCATATGGCTATCCAGTTTTCCCAGTACCATTTATTGAACAGACATTCTTTTCTCCAGTGTATGTTGTTGTCTGCTTTATCAGAGATATAATTGTAGTAGATGATTTTATTTCTAGATTCTCTGTTTTGTTCTGCTGGTCTATGTCTCCGCTTTTACTGTGTTGTTTTGGTTACTATTGCTTGTTGTATAATTGAAGTCAAGTAATGAGATTCCTCCAGATTTGTTCTTTTTGCTTAATATTGCTTTGGCTATTTAGATTCTATTTTTAATACCAAATGAAGCATAAAATTATCTTTCCTAGATCTGTGGAATATGATGTTGGTATTTTGATGGCGATTGCATTGAATCTATCAATTGCTTTAGTCAGTATGGACATTTTAACAATGTTGATCCTCCCTGTCTATGAGCATGGGATATTTTTCCATTTGTTTGTGTTATCTATGACTTCTTTCATTAATGTTTAGTAGTTCTCCTTTAAGAGATTTTTTACCTCTTTGGTTAATTATAGTCCTAGATATTTTTCCTTTGAAGATGTTGTAAATGGTATTAAGTCTTTGATTTTATTCTCAGCTTGACTTTTTTTAGTATATAGCAATGTAACTGACATTTGGACATTGATTTTGTAATCTGAGACTTTGCTGAATTTATTACATTTATCCATTCTAGGAGTCTTTTGGTGGAATCTTTAGGGTTTTTGAGATTAAAGATCATATTGGGAAAGAGAGATAGTTTGACTTCCTATTTCTCAATTTGGATACCTTTTATTTCTTTCTCTTGCCTGATTGTGTTGGCTAGGACTTCCAGTAATATAATGAATAGAAGTGGTGATAGTGGACACTCTCATCTTGTCTTGTCTTGTTCCGGTTCTTAGGAAGAATGTTTTCAACTTTTCCTCATTTAGTATATGTTGGCTGATGGTTTGTCAGAAATGGCTTTTATAATTTTTAGGTATGTTCCTTCTTTACCTACTTTGTTGAGAGTTTCTGTTATAAAAGGGTGCTACATTTTACTGAATACATTTTTTACATCTATTGACATGATCATATGGTCTTTGTTTTTCCTTTGTTGATGTGATAAATCAGGTTTATTGATTTGCATGTGTTCAACCACCCTTGTGTCCCAGTGATGAAATCCACTTGATCCAGGTGAATTATCTTTTCAGTGCACTGTTGAGTTAAGTTTGCTTATATTTTGTGTGGATTTTTGCATTTATGTTCATAAGGGATATCAGTCTATAGTTGTCTTTGTGTGTGTGTGTGTGTGTGTGTGTCCCTTTGTGACTTTAGCATCAAGATGGTACTGGCTTCACCGAGTTATAGAGGATTCCATCTTGCTTGATACCATGAAATAATTTCTGTGGTATAGTTATCAGTTCATTGAAGTACTGATAGAACTGGTCTGGGACTTTTATAGTAGGAAGATTTTTATTAGTGCTTCAATTTTGCTATTCATTATTGGTCTGTTCTAGATTTTATTTATTCCTGATTCAGGCTTGGGAAGTTGTTTGTTTCCAGAAATTTCTCTTATTTCCCGTAGATTTTCTAGTTTGTATATGTAGAGATTTTGTAATATTCGCTAATAGTATTTTGTATTTCTGTGTTATCAATTGTAATATCTCCTTTGTCTTTTCTGATTGAGTTAATCTGAATCCATTCTCTTCTACTTTTGGTCTATTAATTTTGAGTATCTTTTCAAAGAACTATAAACTTTATGTTTTTTTGTTTTGTTGATCCTTTGTGTCTTTCTTTTTTCTACCTTTTTTTAATTTGTTTTTTTTCTGTTTCACTTAGTTCTACTCTGAGCTTTGTTATCTCTTTTCTACTGATGGCTTTGAGTTTGTTTTTTTCTTTGTTTTCCAGTTCATTGAAATATAACCTTAGATTATTAATTTGTGAACTTTCTATTTTTTTAGTGTAAGCATTTAAGGCATTGGATTTTTCCCTTAGTACTGATTTTACTGTATCTCATAAATTTTGAAAATTTGTGTCTCCTTTGTGATTGAGTTTGAAAAGTTTTTTGATTTCCATTTTAATTTTATCTTTGACCCCAAAATCGTTAAACAACAAGTTGTTTAATTTCCATGACTTTGTGTCAATTTGAGTGTTTTGCTTAGAATTAATTGCTAATTTACTCCACTGTGGTCTGAAAATGTACATGGTATGATTTCAGTTTTTTAAATTTGCTAAAACTTGTTTTATGGCCTAAAATATAATCAATATTGAAAAATGCCCTATATGCTGATAAGAAGAATGCATATACAGCGTTTTGGGGGTAAAATGTTCTATAAATGCCTGTTTTAGAGACCCGTTTAAATGCAGTGATTCTTTACTGACTTTCTGCTTCAATGATCTGCCTAGTTCTATCACTAGAGTGGTAAAGTCCCTGACAATTATAATGTTTATTTCTTTGCTTAGTTCCAGTAGAATTTTCTCTATAAATCTGGAAGCTCCTGTGTGAGGTGTATATATATTATATCTTCTTGTTGAATTTCTCCCTTTATCATTATAAGATGGCAATCTTTGCCTTTTTTTTAAGCCATTGTTGACTTAAAGTCTATCTTATTTAATATAAGAATAGTTAAACCTGCTCACTTTGGGTTTCCATTTTTGTGAAATACTTTTTCATCCTTTTACTTTGAGTCTCTGTGAGTCCTAGTGAGTCAGATGCATTGGAAGATATTTGGAGGATACTTTTTTATCCATTCAGCCAGTCTATATCTTTTAAGTGGGACATTCAGACTCTTGATACTCAGTGTTAGTATTGATATGGGGAATACTGATAGTAGAAGAGGGAAAGCTTGTTTTGTTTTCCCTCTTCTACTATTGTTTTATGAGTTCCATGAGTTTTAAATATCAGATGTTTTTATACTGGTGGGATTTTATCATATTGTTCTCTGTATAATGCAGTTTTGAGTATTTCCTGTAGTGCTTGGTCTAGTACTGTCAAATTCCCTTAATGTTTACATTGTGGAAAAATCTTTATTTCATCATTAGTTATGAAACTTAGCTTTTCAGGATACAAAATTCTTTGCTGGCAATTGGTCTGTTTAAGAAGACTAGAAATGGGGCCCCATTCCTTCTGCCTTGTTAGGTCTCTGCTGAGAAATCTGCTGTTAGT
This sequence comes from Galagoides demidoff, assembly GCA_963574575.1. Classification (NCBI taxonomy): domain Eukaryota; kingdom Metazoa; phylum Chordata; class Mammalia; order Primates; family Galagidae; genus Galagoides; species Galagoides demidoff. Next base: position 20,768 of record CAUYQV010005991.1, read on the forward strand.
CTGATTTGTTTTCATTTGTAGGTTAGTTGTCCCTTTTGTCTTGCTGCTTTTAGAATTTTCTCTTTCATTTTGACTTTGGCTAGACTGATTACTGTGTTTCTTAGAGATATCCTATTTGCTATGAATCTTCCTGATGTTCGATGACCATCTATCTTCCTTTGGAATATCTTAATCTCTGGCAATATCAGGGAAGCTTTCCTCAGTAATTTCCTCAAATAACTTTTCCATACTTTTTGCTTTTTCTTACTCTTTCACAGGGATGCCTATCATTTTTATACCAGCTCTCTTTGGATAGTCCCATAATCAACTGAGTAATTATTCATTCTTCTTTACTCATTTTTTCACATCTTTGACCGGGTACTTGAAGAACCTTCCCATTAAACTCTGAAATTTTTTCCTCTGCTTGGTCTAACCTGTAGTTAAGGCCTTTTAAAATGTTGAAATCCCCTAAATGACTCATTTGTTTAAGCATTGTTATATCTTTTCTTATGTTGTCCATCTCTATTTCTTTAGTGAGTTTTTCTTTCTTTTTTTTTCATTCATGTCTTGGAACTTTTTTTGGCTTCTTTGTGTTGGTTTTAAACTTTCTCTTCAATCCCATTTATTTTATTTTCTATCCATATTCTGAATTACATCTTTGACATTTTGGCAATTTCTTGTGGGTTTGGGTCCATTGCTAGAAACGTATTGTGATGTTTTGGGGGTGTTTAAATAGCATGTTTTTCATATAGTCAGAGTTCTTATTCTGGTTCCTTCTTATCTTAGATCTCTTCTCTTAGCTGAAAACACATAAACTTGTAGTGCCCCTATTCTTCTCTACTGGGAACTCTCCTACTTAGCACAGAGAAGAAGAGGTCTCTGTCTGGCCCACTTGAGGGCTGCTTACTTGGATCTGTAGATAGCAGCACTAGCCAGCAATGTGTAGGCTTAGAGTAACTCTGCCTACCTTCTCAAACAGTGGTGATGGTTAGCCCCTTCAGGTTTATATTTGGATCTTTTGCTAGGAGGATGATGAAGACGTTCATTTTGATTTGGAACATGGACATACCTTTCTAATATTAATTTTTTATTCTACCATTTTCCTGTGTCTGGATCAAGAAACAGACTTCTTTTTTAACTTTGTTTTTTAAAATAGTTTTAAATTCACAGCAAAATTAATCAGAAGGTACAAATATTTCCCATATATCCCCTTCCCCCATTACATATAACTTCCCCAACTATAAAAAAGCAGGAGACTTTTAAACTTCTCATTCAAGTGTGTTTTCATATTACCAAAGATTCTCCAGGGATCAATTTGATCTATTTTGAAAAGAGTGCTAGTATTTTGTGTCACCTGTTTACCAGACCTTTAGTAGAAAAAAAGCAAGTCAAATTTTTTTTCACATTTGATTTCAAAAGAATATTGAATAAAGGAGCTAAATTAATTGGGATAGTCCTGTTTCTTCTCCGAGAAATATTTAACCAACTTTCTACAGGATTTTTATAAACTTAAAATCATATTATATTTCATGTACAATCTACAATTAGAGCATTTTATGATAGGCAAACAAAAAAGCTATAATTTCTAAGTACAGCAGTTGAGTTGCAAATAATAAGAAACAATAAGTAACAAAATCTTTTTCAATGTACAAAATATAGCCAGGGGATTAAGAAACCCTCAAGATATAGCTTGCTAATTTATTAACCAGATATTCATCCATTTCTTAGGACTAAAGTTAAATTTTATTTAATGCATTAGAAAATTATAGGAAATAAAGGAGAAAAAATTATACCATTGGCTTTAGTCAATATTTTATCTAATTTGTAATGGTCATAAAGAGAAGTTCCTCAAGAAAAGAATAGTAGCTATGCTCTGATGGGTTCTTTAATTTACACTATACATGTACATCATGTGATCTTTCCCTGGCTTCTCAGGTTTGCTCTCTCTGCTATAATTATTAATAATGGAGTCAGTAGGACCAATGGGGAAAATCAAGGAAATAAAAAAAATGGAAGATATTCTCAAGACACCTAGAATATATATATATATATGTGCCCAGTTTTGTGGCTGATGTTGCCTTCTGACCATAATTTGCCCTGTAGCCTTGGGCAAAGCATTTCTCTTCAGAATGCCCTTTTGTTCAAGGGAAGGGCCTTGCTAACTCAATTAATTCTCAGTAGATTTTGTTAAGACCTGACTTAAAAGAATATGTTATTTTCACATGACTTGGATAAAAGTAGAATCATCATTCATTTTCATTGCACAATTTGATTAAATCTGCAGCATGTGATTACGTAAAAAATAAACCTACCATGTTTCCCTGAAAATAAGACACTGTCTTATATTTATTTTTTCTCAAGAAGACACACTAGAGCTTATTTTCAGGGGATGTCTTATTTTTGTTAAGTATAATACAACAATCTACATTTATTCAAATACAGTTAAGTCACCTTCTTCTGGAACCTGACAGGGGGAGCCGACCTTGTTGGTGGGGCTGGCGCTAGTGATGCGTGAACTCCTTTCTCCTAACTGTTCGCATGTGTGCAATGGGATGCCTGCGACCATGGTTACCACATGCACACCCGGCAAGTGTGAACGGCTCAGAGAAAGGAGCTATGGCAGATAAAAGGTATTCCAGTCTTTCTTCCTGCTCTGCACCAAAATGCATGGTGTGGTTATGCAGTATATCTGCATGCCCATCACTAGGTCTTATTATTGGGGTAGGGCTTATATTTAACAAATGCATAGAAATCCTGCTAGGGCTTATTTTTTGGGTAGGTCTTATTTTCAGGGAAACATGGCATAATAAAACTGTTCAAAACTGAAATTCATAAAAAAAGATTGAATCATGTGTGACTTCCATTATGGGTAAATCTGTTTAAGAAGGTAAATTGAAAAAAAGAATTGAAAAAAAAATTGTTTCTTATTGGTAAAATACTTTTGAAATATAAAATAAATAAAAATTATTAACCTGTAGGTATGTCTCTGAGTGCTTAAAATAATTTTGCTTCTACCATAACACATTCTATGTGCTTACATGGTCTCTTCCACAATTTATGAAGTCCTAGGTGAATTATTTAGATATTAGAAGTTTTTGTATGTTGTAAAAAATGTAGAAAAATTTTGTTAAAAAAAATGACATATATTGACTGCTACTAGGATTCATGTAAGTGACCCAAATGATATTTTTGTGCCTGCAGGTTTTAAATCCATTCTATGTATTCCAAGCCTTCACCCTAACTTTGTGGCTGTCTCAAGGTTACATAGAATACTCTGTGGCCATCATCATTTTGTCTGTTATCTCCATTGTCTTAAGTGTGTATGATTTACGACAGGTAAGAGCTAAAAATCATAGCTGGATTCTGTTTAGCTTCTGAGTAAAGAAGTCAAGCCTATGAAATTTCCACTGACATCTAGGAGATGCTTTGTTAAATGTAAGTCATAACAAAACAAAAGAAAAAAAAAGGCTTGCTGAATGTGATATCTTAGGAAGAGGACTTCAGAAATACCAGGTAGATTTAAATGTCTCTGCAAAGTCTGATTATTAGGTGAAGGCTTCAGTGAATACTGTGTTTAGGAGAACCCAAAAGCTTGACTGGTTATTGTGGGAAAGAATGTTGTGATGGATTAATGATTCCAGCCTTAGGTTTAGGAGAACAAAAGGGTAACATCTCAATTATATGTATTAATCAAGGCATTCTGTCCTGTAGGACATTTCCAAAACTTCCCATGACTTAATCTGTACTATTCATTTACTAATTTTCTATGTTTGACAAATATCAGTCTCCCTCCTGAAATTCCTTTCTCATGTCTGTGTCTTCATTTGGAACTCAGGTATAATTTTCTCCAAGGAAAACTCCCCAAATACAGAAATTCCCATCTGGAAGTTAGTGGAAGGGTTTTTAGCAAGAGAATTACCTGAGATTCCTGAATTTCTGGTATTTTATATAAAAATATCTGGGGTAATAACAGAAATCTACATTTTTAAAAGTTATATAACAGGTGATTATTATCCCTTTTAAAGACTCAAGAATTATTGTTGTAGGGGAATCTGCCAAAGGATAAATTCAAATACCAAGATCCCAGATATATTTATTTATTAGTGTCATCATCAGTTCAACATATTTGTTTTGCTGTTTTTGCTCTTTTAGGTACACACACATGTAAACAAGTTTATATGGAGATTTATGCATTTATTAATTTTTTAAATTATAATAGGATTTCACTATGCACATTAATCTGGATATTTCATTTTAAAAAAATTTTTTTACATACAATAGCAATCAATTAAGTACAAAATTTATAAATCATGTTTAAAACTAATGATACAATATTTCACAGTATATCACTTTATTCAAGCATTCTGCTATTTTAAAAAATTAGGTTATTTTCTCCCAACTTTTGCCACCACAAACAATGTTGAATTAAATATAACTACAGTGTAGGCATGTTGTTATTTATTAATATTTGCATTTTTTAGCCTCACAACCAAAAGCCAAGTTGCAGAATAAAAGCACATGTATACTTTGAATTTTAATAGACACTGCTATATTATTTTCCCCAAATGTAATGATTTCTTTATTCACAGCAAAATAATAACAGTATTAATTTCTTCAGATCTTCACAAACATCTGGTGTTATATATTGATATTTATAATTTTTTAGTCCAATACCTTTTTTTTAAATTGGGTGTCACTGATGTTTTAATTCATATTTTTCTAATTACTAGTGACAGCAAACACGTTTTCTTTTGTCTTACAGAGTTGTGCATTTTCTTTTTGTATTAATGGGTTCTTTATATCCATCATATATGTGAAAAAGTTTTTAAGTCTATCTTTTGTTTTATCTTCACTGTGCCATACATTAAAAATTATGTAGAGTTAAGAATGTTTCCCTTTTCCTTCAGGGTTTCTGGGTTTCCTGTTTAGCTTATGTTCTTCCTTTCCAAAGTTAGGTAATCCCTATTTTTTCAATTTGCAATTTGCTTAATGTTTACTCTAGATCCCAATGGAACTTAAACGTTCAATGTTTATTTTATTTTAAAATGCTTTAACTGTAAAACATTCAGATTCTGCATCTTAACAGAATCTCTATATTCCTTTGTTCAAAACAAGGGCAAACATGGGAACTTTAGGCTTGATGGTAGTATTGCAAAGGATTTCTGAAAAGGAATTAGAGGACAAACACTAATCTCATAAGCAGCTAGTATTTGTTAGTAAAAGCTTATTGGACCCAATCTGTAAAGTATCTTGTAACACTACACAGAATGAGCCAATTTCCCGAAACTGTATGTGTAGTATCTGCAGTTTAAATTGCAAGTCCTGAACAAATCAATGCCTGTGGAACACTACAGATTATAATAAGCCCCCACATCCATAATGTATATATCTGTGTGGGGCATGGCAAGTTGTAAAATAAAACCCATATGATTTTTATCTCCACCAGGGAGGTGGAGTGACTCCATCATACTCATCCATAGACCATAGTGACCATCCAGTGACCGACCATAGACCTTCGCCCCAAGTTTTCTGACTCCAAGTCAAATACTGTACATTGTCCCATTGAGGACAATTTCAAAGTGATCCACAAAATTCCTTGGAATAGGATGGGGTTTGGCAGGAATGAAAAATACAAGAACCTCTATTACCATCCCCAAATTATTCTGTTGAGCTATATTGATGTTCATTATTTCACTGAATCAGAGAGTTCAGTTAAACAAGCATAGGTTTTTGAAAATTATAAGGGGGGAAGTGTTTGTAGGAATGGAATAAGATATCTTCCTGTGTTGACTCTGGTTCCAATTCCAAGTCATGCTGCGCACAGGGAACTTACCTTTTCTAGGCCAAGAAAGGCTATTGCTGCAGTCCCCTTCTAACAAGTTTGCTGCAGGTATGAGTGCAAACCTTGGCACTCAACTGTATTTACACTGAACTTGATTTGCATAGCCCATTGCTGGGCTCCACGGGTGACTGCTAGAAATAGCAGTGAGGATATCTGGCCCATAGTGCTTTCCCTTCAGTCATGACTGAGTTGGGCTCAAGAGGCACCTGAGTTAATGCTCTCATTACTCATCTCTGGAGGAAATCCAGCCACAGCAAATACAAGGACATGCAGCAACAGATGCTGAATAATAACAATATGCAAATTGGTTTTGGAAACTGATCCTGGTCCCACTGAATAGACACTGAGGAGACAGGAGGGGGCCTAATGAAAATCAGGCAATGAGCTTTGCGATCATGGCAAGCATTGCAGCACTTGCCTTCTCCCAGCTAGTTCGTTGTCATAGAAACCTGTGTTTGTACAGTTTCTGAGTACATTAACTCAAAGAGGATGCTTACATTATCCTACTCCCGTGTTGTTGGGGAAAGTAGAATAATTCGCTTCTATTAAATACATATTTGATGAGGGCCTTCTGTGTGATAGACTCCAGGGGAAACACTGACAAATAATGGACACGTTCCTTTTTTTGTGTGAACTGGCTGACTTGCAGGAGAGCCCTGACCACACAACAATAGCTGTAATGGAATGTGATCAGTGCACTAACACAAGTGGACAATCAGAGAGCACAGTGAAGTCTTCCTGGGAACTGTTGGGACTAATGGAGTGGAGGTGACATCTGAGCAAGCCTTTATGTGAAGGATTAGAGAGTTTGCTAGAGAAAACCAGAGTGGACTATTCTAGGGAATAGCTTGAGCAAAGGCAGGGTAGCATGGCAGGAGGTTACACAGAACGCTAAGTGTGATAAACAAATCTAGCTCTACAGCATAATAAGTCTAGAGAATTATAGTCAAGTATTATTAACTCATACTTCACCACTTCTAAGTGTGTTGGCTATCATCCTCTTATGCTAGGCTAACCTTATTTGTGGCATTATCTAAAAGAGTTTATAACCAAGAAAATAACTTAGAGAAATTTGCAGAAAGGATGTTTATCTTTTTAAAGAAAAAAGATCACTTTCAAACACTAGAACATATTCATCAACAGAAAAGGCTTTAGAGTTAGATGAAACTGGGTTTGATTGTCAGTCTTAATACTTCATAAGTAAATGAGTGTGAGAATGTTACTTCAACATTTTCAATCCCAATTTTTGTTTTGTATTTTTATAGGCACAGTGGAGATAACATTTTCATCATAGATTTAGTTGGTGGATTAAAAAATATTAAACACGGCTGGGTGAAGTGGCTCACGCATGTGATCCTAGCACTCTGGGAGGCTGAGGATGGTGGATTGCCTGAGTTCACAGTTTGAGACCAGCCTGAGCAAGAGCGAGACCCCATCCCTAAAAATAGACAGGCATTGTGGTGGATGCCTGTAGTCCCAGCTATTCAGGAGGCTGAGGCAACAGAATTGCTTAAGCCCAAGAGTTTGAGGTTGTTGTCTACCGAGGGCAGCATAGTAAAACTCTGTCTCAAAAAGGAAGAAAAAAACAAAACAAACAAACAAAAAATATTAAACACTATATGCCAAGTGCTTGGTACATAATAGTTGTTTAATGTTTTCAATCGTTTAAAAATAATCATAATTTGAGTCATTTATATACTTTTTATACTTTTATGAAGCCTTGTGGGTAGTGAATAAATCTCTGACATACAAAATAAATTAATATTATACAATATTAGAGCTTGAAGGGAACTTGAAAAGGCTCCATTTCAATGCCATCTGCTTATAGAGGAAACAACTAATTTGTAAGGTGAAATTTCTTAATATTTGTACATTACATGGTTGGTTAGTTGGTAAGCATGACCTGTAACTCAGCAATCCTGACTGACCCTACTGTGCTAGCTGCACAGAACCATGGCTGACTTTTTCATTATTATGTGTCATTAAAATGCATGCCCCAACGGGGCAGCCTCAGGAAGTCACATTAGAGCAAGGAACATGTACTAAACAGTGATATCATTTCCACTCAATTGGTCCTGATTATTGAAGTTTAGTTTTCATGCAAAACTAAGTAAATAATAACATTTTCCATACAAGCATTAACAGTGAATTCATTGTATTCATTCTCTTAAGGGTGAAGTTGCAGAACTCTATGTAATGCTAGTCTCAGTGTGGTGACAAGTATAACATTAAAAACCATCAAAAGAACAGATCAAAATAATTTAATATCTAAAAGAAAAAAGTTAAAAAGGTTAAGCTACATTAAGTATTGTTGACAGTATTCAAACCCTCTCTGTCAGAGATAGCCAAGTAACTGACTTCCCTACAGAAGGAGGCAGCACTTTCTGGGGCTGCTCAGCATCCAGCTCTCCTGGCTGCGGGCTCCTTGAACATCATGTGAGGACCTGTGTCTATGAAATCCCCTCTCATCTCTGCCTTCCTATCCCCTGGGTTGTCTCACGAGATGATGCCTCCACTTCTCTGGGCTCTTCCCAGTTCTACTGCCTTTTATAGAATCATATCTCAATACATTCTACCTCAAGTGAGTCTTTCCAGTTGCACAAACACAAGTTTGTGCCGTTTCCAATGGCAACTTTCTTATTAATCATGAATAGACATGAGCTCTTAGCATAGTATGGAGTACTATAAAAGGGCTTTACAAGAATTAATTAACTTAAAGCTTGATCCAATAAAATAGATCCTGTTATAATCTCCCCTTTCGGATGAGAGAAAGGGAGTTAAACAGGCTAAATAACTCACACATTGTAGTGTCAGGATTCAAAAGTGGGCAGCATGACTCCTGAAAGGTATTTAACTGATGATGCCCAGAGACGGGGTGGCAGAGGAGATGTTCAGGCCAGGTTCATTGAAAGGGGAGGAGAGGGTGTTAAATGAGCTGCCTAGGCAGGGCAAAGATGGCATCCTGTGCCTAGGGGCAGTTACAGACCCCTTTCATATGGGGCGCTGCGGGGTAGGCAGGCAGATTCCACAGCTTGGCGGGTAAGTTAGGTCTTTTGACCTGAACTTCTCAGGGTAGGAGAGCCAAATCCTTTCTGTCTTTATCCTAGGAGGAGAGGAGGAGGAGGAGGGGCTGCATTTGGCCCCCAACAGCTCCTCTCTGCACATTTATCCAATATGAAAATTCATGTTGCTGCCCAATTGGGCTGTACTGCCTGCTACACAGAGTAAAGACAGGGTGCTGAGATAGTCGGAGTTGCAACAGAGAAAGAGTTTATTCCACAGAACGCTAAGTGGGGAGACGAGAAATTTCTCAAATCTGCCTCTCCAAGAATTTGGGAGACAAGGTTTTTAAGGATAGTTTGACAGACAAGGGATTAAGGAGTTAGGTTTGCTTATTGGCTAGGTTTGGGGCAGAATTATAGGGGTGTGGGAGCCATCTTCTTGAGTTGTTTCAGTTCTTGGGGTCCTGATTCTTAAGTTAAGTCCAGTTTCTTAGTGTGGCCACTGGTCAGGGTGGGTCAGCCAGTCCACTGAAATGAGAGGCCTGGATGTTATCTTAGAAAGTATCTTCAAGTTTCCAAAAGGTGACATTATCTAACCGAGAAAAGTTGAGAATCTTTACATCCACCAGCTATGTAACCCCAGAGTAGCAATTACAGAGACGCAAACCAGAGAACAACTATTAACAAGCAAATGAGGGGACAGGAGCTGATAATTATCATAACTTCTAGCTAAGCCTGTCCCTTCCCAGAGTTTTGGAGCCCTCGCCTGAGTTCTCACCTTGCACATCTTCATCCATTTGTAAGAGCACTTTCAACAGTTCTGAGGGACAGCGTGTCTATTCCACACGCAGTGAAAACACAGCCCAAATATTCACGGGCTTTTACAAGGAGAAAGCCACTTACAGATCCAATTTAGCCTTGTTGTTTTACAGACATGAAAATGGAAGCATAGAAAGGGAGTGAGCAGTTCATGGCCTGGTTCTTCCTCATTCCCATTACGCATCTTCCAGAAGTGAAGGCTTCGTTCCTCAGCCAAGGTCCTTGAGGCGGTGGCTGTGCATTAAACCAATGAGCATATTTACTGCTACAAGTAGGAGATCAGGTTAGGTGGGGGCTAGGTAGGGAAGCTGAAGCATCAAAAGTAAAAGTCAAGTCTCAGAGTCAGTGCGGCTGTGACAGAGGGCTTAGCATTTACTGTGTTGGGATCGTGTGGTTTTCCGGATGCGGATTGTCTGTATTTAAATGTTGACTTTTCATTGGTAGCAATCAGTGAAGCTGCACAAGCTCGTGGAAGATCATAACAAAGTCCAGGTCACAATCATCACGAAGGACAAAGGTAAGGAACATGTCAGGCCATTTTCAGGGTCTTACTATTTCAAGGGAGAATTGGTCCTACTTGTCCTTGATTATTAGGCAAGGAGGAAAAGTCTTTTCTGATTGAGCTCAGGACTGGGACTTGGGGGGACAAATAAGGCCCTGAGATACAAACTCTGAGGCGTCATGTGAAGAGGGCTGTGTTTGAGTGTCTTATGAACTTCTGCACGTCACTCACCTTCCCCTCATCCCAGCCCTGAGGGAAACATTTCTGCCCAATATCTAGGGTATTTCAACTTCCCTCTGCCCTCCACATTTCACTCATTAGAATAATACGTAGGTAACCTTTCTTAATGCTCCTTTATTTTCCTAGCTAACCATTCCAAGTAGACCCTGCCATCTGGCACCTATGGCTGAGGGGACTTTTAGGTGGCTGGATACTCAGCATTTGCTCTGAGCTGGCCTAGGGTAGAGTGGCCATGGCTGCCTGCAAGGCGGGAGGAGTTGCACCCCAGGGCCACAGAAGCTCTCTGTATGATTTATATAAGGCCCTAATTCAGGAAGACAAAGTCAGAAACCCATCCCATGGTGGCAGGGAAGGAGCATTACCCAGTGCCCTTGAGTTTTTGTTGTGGGCAGAGCACTACATCAGGGGTTAAGATCAGTACGGGATCTTATTGGTTAGTGAGTCCTTTGCTATGTCTTAAGGGCCAATTCTCTAATCCTGGTTCTCTTGGAATTTTCAATAGAGGAAAAGAGACTTGAATAGTCTTGGCCAACAGGTTAATATGGGTTCTTAGTCCCCTTTATTCTTAGATAAAAACAGGTAAAGGTCAGCTCATCATGGAAACTTTGCTGTTGTATATAGGTTTGCAGGAGCTGGAATCCCGTCTCTTGGTTCCCGGAGATATTCTTACTCTTTCAGGAAAATTTTCATTGCCATGTGATGCTGTTCTGATTGATGGGAACTGTGTGGTGAATGAAGGCATGCTCACAGGTAGGCAGCTGTAACAGAGCTTCCTCTCCATGTCTAGGCCAAGTTCTAGCTAACCAGATAGACCTATTCTTACCCACCTAATACCAGGCCCACGCTAGGGCACTGAGGGATAGATGAGGGAGATATACCCAGCTTTCCATTCAAATGCAGATACCATGCAGGGTGAATTTAATTAAAAAAATGCACATGAACTTTATGTCCACCTTGTATATATAAACACAGACTATTTACTCTAAGAATTAAAACACAATAAATACAAAGCTAGAGCAAACATTTAACACCAGATGTGATTCATTGCCTGACGGTGAGGTGTAGTGTGGTCTGAGTTCAAAGGCAGATGAGAGCACAGTAGAGTTTGAAACACACTCTAGCCATCAATATGAGAATCGTTTATACACACATCCAAATGAAATACAAGCTAAAAATTGCAACTCCTGCAACTGGAAGGGCACCCAGATTTTACCCAGCCTTACCCCTTATAGATGGAAAACTATAGATGTTTAGGTTTCATTGCAGAGGAGCTTGAGTTGAATCTTATGGCAAATACAACATAACAGTTCTGTTTTTTTAGATTTCTTTTTCCCGTTGATCTCACCGAAGAGAAAACCAGTCTGAACCAGTTATAGTTCTGACGGTCCTGGTTCTCATGTGTGCTTGGTAAAGTGTACTTGCATTTGTGTAATTAAAAAGCCAGTACTTATAAAATATTCCTTAGGCAAAAAAATAAAAAAATATATATACAACACACTGTAATGAGAGAAGAGACTCCACAGCAACACAAAAATAGAAACTATTTGTCTTTCTTGCTTAGAAATTCTTGAGTTTTTCTGTTTCCAAATGGGGTAAAGATGGAAAACGCACACACACACACAATTTTCTAACATTACCTAAGTGTAATGGGAGTTCATTATCTATTCCTAAATTGTTCAACAGAAGCAGATTTCACATTAAAAAATGGATCTACTTAATTTAAAATTGAGACAAGAAAAGGCAGTCAACATAAATATGTTCAGTATAATTACAAAATACCCCTTTAATGTGTTGAAATCTAACTGCCTTATAATGATAGTGATGAGGATTTGCATACTGATCATATCTTTTACCCAGAATGTTGCCATAGTATCCAATGTATAAACCTCGAGCCCAAGGAAAACTGTCCTTTTTTTTCTTATTGTTGAGGATTCATTGAGGATACGAAGAACCAGGTTACACTGATTTCATTTGTTAGATAAAGTCCTTCTTATAATTGTTCCCACCTCCAAGAGGTGTTTCACACACCGTGACCCCCCACCCCTCCCTCCTTCTCTCTGTCCACTCCCCCATTCCCCCACCCTCCGTCCCCCACCACATACTAACATCAGTTATTTTTGTATCAGAATTGAGTATATTATATTCTTGCTTCTCCATTCTTGTGATGCTTTACTAAGAATGCATTCCACTTCTATCCAGGTTAATACAAAAGATGTAAAGTCTTCATCTCTTTTAGTGGCTGAATAGTATTCCATGATTTATTATTGGAGCAAACATACCACAACTTGTTAATTCATCCTGGGTCAGGATGGTTGGGTATTTAGGTTGTTTCCACAATATGGCAATTGTAAATTGAGCTGTGATAGTCTAGTACAAATGTCCTTATGATAAAAGGATTTTTTTCCTTCTGGGTAGATGCCCAGTAATGGGATTGTGGGATCAAATGGAAGGTCTAATTTGAGTTCTTTGAGAATTCTTTATACTTCCTTCCCGAAAGGTTGTACTAGTTTGCAATCCCACCAGCAGTGTAAAAGTGTTCCCTTCTAAAACTATTTTTTTCACTCAAATGCAACCAGTCTTCCATCTCCCAGCAACCTAACAATGAGGACTGGCTTCTCTCACTGGCAACAGAGAGCATGGCAAGGAGCTCAGAGGAGGAGAGACAGAGCATCTTACTGCCCTTGGGCCGGCCACTCTCTCTCCCTCACTGTCTCAGGTGTGCAGTACTTGCCTTGATTCTCAGGAAAACTCCAGAGGATTCCAGAGAGGTAGAAATGGTAAACAATGCTGCCTTTCAGCAATGTGTCAAAATGACCTAAAATGGTAGGTGGCTTTTCCTAGTGTCTGTTTTTGCAAAGATGAAGTCATCAGTACTAATATCTGTGTAACCCAAGCCCTGATAAAAGCTAATTTTAGAGCCAGTTGCATAAAACAAAAAATATGTATTATATATTTCTTTCTCATTAACTTCTTCAAAAAGATCAAAGTTCCAGGATAGTCTAAATACTTTATGCAGGCTCCATAGATCCTCTGACTTGCGTACATTATTTGTGGGAAGGATCCTAACTAAACAATCAGAGATTAGGGTTAGATTCCAGAAACTGCAAAGGTTTTCCTAGGATATTTGTTCACAAATGTGACTAAGGTGTTTTTTTTTTTGCCCCATGTGCAAAATAGTCCTTCGCATATATAGAAGCCTTTATTTATGTAAGAATAAAAATAGCAAATACTCTATAGCATCTCTATAGCAACTTATATTTTATAAATAACCTTTACATCTCATTTCCTCATGGTACAAAACAAATTACACAAGGAGCTGTTATAATAACAATTTACAAATGAGGAGACTGAGGTGAAAAAGGACCAGAGCTGCTAGCCTGTGGGAGGGTCAGACTTGGGGTGGCCTTTACTAAGGACCACAGTAGTGAGGAAGGAAGCCGACTCTACGGCAGGGAAGTCTGCAGCCTTCATCTTCCTTCTTGCTGACCTTTTTCTCTCTGCATGGTATTCCCATCCTCAGCACCTACCCTTGGTAAGATCTTCCTCCTCCTCAACTCAGCCTCATTCTATTCCTACAAACTCAGCTGTGCAAGAAGCTTATCTTTATTTTACAGGCATACTCAATTTTTAATTTTGGTTCCAAATTTTGCCCTCCTTGAAAGTGTCCAGAGAGCGTATCTAGTGTAAGTCAAACAGTCATCCCAATCAGTAGGTAGGTCGTCCCACCTTCTTGTGGCTACCTTAAGTTGTGCAAGACATCAGGGAGGGGGTCTGATATAGGACAACTCTTCTTCCTGTTGTGTTCACTGTGCTCTGGGCCTGGGAACTGATCCAAGACCTGCCCACCTGGCCTGGGAGGCAGACCTTTCCTCGAGCCATCAGTCTCACTTTCCACAGCTGGACTGCATGTACCCAGGCCCCACTGAGATGCGGGTGCTTCTCTTGGGAACACACATCATCTAAGTCTTCTGTGCATTCTCTTCTAACTCCCAGTCCAGTGAATTTAATTTAGCCAGAAATGCAGTAGAGGGAAGGTATAATGAACAGAAAATCTTTGTTCTTACTCTCAGGCAGTACCTAAAACCCATGAGGAAGGACTTTTAAACTCCAAAGCCTGCTATGAACCCTCCTGTGCTTTTCTTCCTGCCTCCTTTCATGAGGCAAAGATCCCAGGGTCCCATCAAAGATCTAGCTTGTCCCGAAGAGGAGGAGTCAAGAGGCAAAAGGGAATACTCCGGGGGTAGGGTGGGGATCTATTAATATTTTGAAAACTTCTCTTGGCAAAATTGCTCATTTTTCTTAGTTTTTGTATGTATTAGGCATTGTGCTATATGTTTTATATATGCTGTTTCATTTGATCTGAAACTCCATTAAGATGAACAGGTCTGAGGCTCAGAAAAGGTAAGGTAAGTAACTTGCCTAAGGCAGCAGTTCTCAACCTGTGGGTCACGACCCACAGGAACTGTATGAAGGCATGCAGCATTAGGAAGGTTGAGAACCACTGCAAGGTTACACACAGTGGTGAAGCTAAGATCTGAATTGTTTTGTATATGAACAGGATAGATTTCTGTTTTCATAGAGCTTGTATTCTAGTGAAGGAGACATAAAACATGAAAGTATATACATGATATAAATTTTTAATAGTTCTAAGTTCTACACATATGAAGAGAGAAAACATTTAAATCCAGGCATTTTGTCCCCACAGCTTATGGTTATAACCAGTGCCTCATTCTTTTAGGGGTAATATTGGGGCAGCAGGCATGCACTCTGCCACAATCCCCTTCCTCTCCCGGTACATGACTGATTCATGACTGATTCATTTGTATCTGTGGGAAGTATGCAGTGAGATGAGTCGGACATGTAGAGATTTCCCTAAACCTAAGAGGTTAGTTCACATGGCTCTCCTGTCAGAGAGGTGTATAATCACTTGATAGGTCAGATCTTTTTTCCTCTCTTCCTTTTTTCTTTTCTTCCTCTGTTTCTCTCATGCCCCATCTTCCTCTCTCTCTCATTCATTAATGCATTTATTCAGCAAAAGTTCAGAAACGCCTACTTTGTATGCACCAGGGACTGTGTTATATGCTAGAGTCACCAAGATAGATGAGAAATGGTCCCTGCTCTCAAATTGTTTATAGTTTAATGGTCCCAGCAACATTAATAAACAAAGACATGACATTTCAAATGCTGTTACCATGCAGAAGCATCTGGCTTCTTGGGGAGGAGGGAGAGAATCTCCCTTACAGCACAGGAAGCCAACTGGGGTGATGACACTGCCTTCTAAAACCCTCTCCACCCTTCTTAGACATCAAATCTTTTATAGGCAAAACCATCCTTTCTTGGGCTCCCAAGAAAGGCTGATGCATGAGACTTCTTATTAACATGTAAGAGACTTGAAAATCATCTCTGTAAAGTTATCTGATTTGAGTGTTTTCTCAGGAACATACTCTTTCCAAATAACTTCTCTATGATTGAGCAATACCTGTCTGTCTCCAATTTCATTGTGTGGGAAACTGTAATATTAGCCTAAGCATATATTGTGCATTAAAATCTTATGATCCAAAAGCAGAAAAACATTTGAAGTTATGTATAGTAGTTGCCTTTTACAAAGGATTA
Organism: Galagoides demidoff; assembly: GCA_963574575.1. Taxonomy (NCBI): domain Eukaryota; kingdom Metazoa; phylum Chordata; class Mammalia; order Primates; family Galagidae; genus Galagoides; species Galagoides demidoff. The sequence goes on from CAUYQV010005991.1 coordinate 36,765, forward strand.
TCTTAAAACAATGTAGTATAATGATTTGGAGATTATTTTAAAAATTCTCTCTTACAAAGCTGTTTAGGATGAAATTGAAAAAGTCACACAATGGAAGAATGTAATATTGTTTTAAATAAAATGGTGTCAGGACAACTGCTTGACTAAAGGAATTTTCTGAAGAATATTCAAGACCACTAATAAAAATTTTATAGTTTCCTATAATTTAGGATGTAAAAGAATACATCACGGCAGGAATCTAGTTTTAAAAAAAACCAATCATAGAAAAACCTGGGCAATTATTTTGATTTAATTCATCTATGCATTCAACAAACCTATATATTTTAAATTTATTACAAATTACCTGGGAAAATGAGGAATATAAAAAGTCATGTATGCCAAAGTCCTTGCCCTCAGTTATTACCTAGGAAGAGAGATGAGACTTAAATTTGTATAATTATGATCAATATAATACTACTTTCAGATTGGAAGGATGACATGTTATCTTGCTAATTGAACATTTAGTAAAAGACAGATTGAATTTTAACTTCATACTAGTGCTCTTTAAATCTGGAAGCCAGAAAGTGTTATTAACGTTTTTGTCTCTGAAATTTATCCTTCTTGAACTCTGAGCTAATTTCTTTGTACCTTAAATATCCTATCTTACAGTCATCAGGAAAGGGAAAAGATTGGTTCCTGCAAAGAATGGGAGTGAATAAAAGGAAATGCAAGTCTCCCAGTTGAGCTGGAGCCTGTGTAGGGGAATAACAGGCAGTGGTGCTTGAATTGTGGTAGGCTTTGGCAATCTAGCCAAAGAGTTTGGGTTTTATTCAGTAATGGCAATGGAAAAGCCTAAGCATTTTTGAGCAAAAGAATGAAATAATAAAAAGGGGACTTTGATAGGTTATATCTGGAAACTACATGGAATGGCTACTATCTTCCAGCCTTGCTCTCTGAGCTCACTGTCCTTCTTGTTCAACATTATATTCCCAGCACTGAGCACAGCTGGTGGCACAGAAGAAGCACTTAAAAATATACGTATTTGTTGAATGAATGACTGATTAAGTGGACAAGTGAATATATGAGAGAATGAAAGCAAACATATTGTCATTACTATTCATATGCTCGATAGCTCCTTCCTTGCCTAGAACAGTGCTGAGCTTAGTGAACACCCAGGCAAATGATTAAGTGACAACTCAGCTATAATAGGTTCTTTTTCAAATTATGACAACAAGCCTTGCAAGCCAAGTATAGGAAAAATAGGTATACCTTATAAAAATATTTGAAATAGAATTAAGTCTGCATTGCTTGTACCACCAGCATTCCTAAGAATAGGAATAGACTTACACAAAGGGCGTTAAAACCGGATTATTTGTGGTTTATATAATTTCTTAAAGCTACCAAGTACCAGTTCTGAACAACTACCTGAGTTTACATAGAATCAACAAAATACAATCTTCTTTAGGAGAGAGTATACCTGTTACAAAGACACCGTTGCCCCAAACGGAGAACACGATGCCTTGGAAATCTCACAGCTTGGAGGATTATCGGAAACACGTCCTTTTCTGCGGAACAGAAGTTATCCAGGTCAAGCCCTCCGGGCAGGGGCCTATAAGAGCAGTCGTTTTGCAGACAGGTTAGTGGATTCCACTTTTGCAAATTTAGTTCATGCTTGGAAGTGGAGAAAGTTAAATTAGGGAAATTTTATTTAGAATTATGGAGTTTGCCACATTTTGGTAATAATAGTCATTCTTTTTTCTCCCAACAAGACCCTTACTATTCTAAATTGTCACCATTTTTAACTTAATCATTTATTATTAAAACCACTGCATGTGATGAAGGCTACATGTGGATGAAGTAAAATTCCTCAGAGGGAAAACTCTGCTCTTCTTTTAGTTTGTGACCATACACTTCTTTTCCTGCTGAACTTCGTCTGAGTGATTATCAAACAAACAATTTCAACTATGTCTATGAGGAAAGGACTTTTTTCTTTCAAAGAGTTTCTTGCTAGGCTGTATTTCCAACTCCCGGCTGGACACCTCCACCAGGTGCCCTACAGATACAATTCAAGGTCAATGCATCTAAAAGTAAACAAAAAAAGAAACCCGTCTTCCTAAGTTTCTCTGTTAATAGGATCACCATGTAGTTAGGCTCTTAATATCATTTTCAACTCCTCGCTTTTCATTGTACTGAAGGATGCATCAAATCCTAATAATTCTACAAATATTTCCTACGTCCCAATCTTCCACATGACATTATACAATCAAGTTCTTCCGTGACCTGGTCCCAGCTTTGGTATTCATTCTTTTTTTTTTTTTTTTATTGAATGGTAACTATGTACATTAATGCACCTCTGGGGTACAGTGTGTTGTTTTCACACACAATCCGAGACACTTCCATCAAACTGGTTAACATAGCCTTCATGTCATTTTCTTAGTTATTGTGTTAAAACATTCATATTCTACTCTTAGAAAGATTCACTTGTACCCTTATAAGATAAACCACAGAAGTGATCCCTCCAATCCCCCTCCCTCCACCCATTCCCCCCTCCCCTCTCCCTCCTCCCTCCCCATATTCTTAGGCTATTATTAGGTTATAGCTTTCATATAAAAGGTTTAAATTAATTTCATAATAGGGGTGTGTACATTGGATACTTTTCTTCCATTCTCATAATACTTTGCTAAGAAGAACATTTTCCAGCTCCATCCATGTGAACATGAAGGACGTAAAGTCTCCATCTTTCTTTATGGCTGCATAGTATTCCATGGTGTACATATACCACAGTTTGTTGATCCACTCATGGATCGATGGGCACTTGGGCTTCTTCCATGACCTGGCAATTATGAATTGAGCTGCAATAAACACTCTGAAACAAATATCTTTGTTGTAATGCGATTTTTGGTCGTCTGGGAATATACCTAATAAAGGAATTGTAGGGTCAAACGGCAGGTCTGGTCTCAAACTCTTGTGAGCTCAGGCAATCTACCCACCTTGATTTCCCAGTGTGCTAGGATGGTCTTTGTCCTGGAAGACCCTCACTGGATCCAAGGAAGCCTTATCACGTCTACAGCAGAGTCTGAAGGCTCTTCTTGCCTCATCCTGTTCCTTCTCCTTCATCTTTCAAAGACATTGTCTCCCAGTATTTTATACCTAACTCCATCACTGTGTCTTCTTTATAAAGCCCAAAACTGGTATAGAGGTAAGATGGGTTTATTTACTGTATCACTTCATTGACCAGCTGTCAATGAAGACTCCATTCCAATTGTGTGTGGAGCACGGATAGTCCCTGGCATAAGGTGGTGGTTTCTTTGGTAATGACTTGGAAGTGGCCTTTAGTAGAGGGGACACCCTGGCCATGCAGTGATCCAGGTGTT
>CAUYQV010005995.1:0-26632 GCA_963574575.1 Galagoides demidoff
ACTTTGCTCAGAAGAACATTCTCCAGCTCCATCCATGTGAACATGAAGGACGTAAAGTCTCCATCCTTCTTAATGGCTGCGTAGTATTCCATGGTGTACATATACCACAGTTTGTTGATCCATTCGTGGATTGATGGGCACATGGGCTCCTTCCATGACCTGGCAATTATGAATTGGGCTGCAATAAACATTCTGATACAAATATCTTTGTTGTAATGCGATTTTTGTCGTCTGGGAATATACCTAATAAAGGAATTGCAGGGTCAAACAGCAGGTCTATTTTTAGTTCTCTAAGTATTCTCCAGATGTCTTTCCAAAAGAAACGTATTAGTTTACATTCCCACCAGCAGTGTAGAAGTGTTCCCTTTTCTCCACATCCACTCCAGCATCTCTGGTTTTGGGATTTTGTGATATGGGCTAATCTTATTGGAGTTAGGTGGTATCTCAAAGTAGTTTTGATCTGCATTTCTCGGATGATTAAGGATGGAGAGCATTTCTTCATATATCTGTAGGCCATGCACTGATCTTCTTTAGAGAAATTTGTCTTCAAGTCTCTTGCCCACCCTGAGATGGGATCACTTGTTCTCTTCTTGCTAATACGTTTAAGTTCTCTATGGATTCTGGTTATTAAACCTTTGTCAGAGACATACCTGCAAAAATCTTCTCCCATTCTGATGGCTGTCTGCTTGCCTTACTTACTGTGTTCTTGGCTGTGCAGAAGCTCTTTAGTTTGATCAGGTCCCAATAGTGTATTTTTGATGTTGCTTCAATTGCCTGGGGTGTTCTTCTCATAAAGTGTTCTCCCAGACCGATTTCTTCAAGTGTTTTCCCTACATTTTCTTCTAGTATTTTTATGGTTTCATGACTTAAGTTTAAGTCTTTAATCCAGTGAGAGTCTAACTTAGTTAATGGTGACAGGTGTGGGTCCAGTTTCAGTCTTCTACAGGTTGCCAGCCAGTTCACCCAGCACCATTTGTTAAATAGGGAATCTTTTCCCCACTCAATGTTTTTTTTTTTTTTTTGAGACAGAGCCTCAAGCTATCCCCCTGGGTAGAGTGCCATGGCATCACATCTCATAGCAAACACCAAATCCAGGGCTCAAGCAATTATCCTGCCTCCACCTCCCAAGTAGCTGGGACCACAGGTGCCCGCCACAACGCTCGGCCATTTTTTGGTTGCAGCCATCATTGTTGTTTGGCGGGCCCAGGCTGGGGATTTGAACCCACCACCTTAGGTGCTGGCGCCTTAGCTGATTGAGCCACAGGCACTGAGCCCCCACTCAATGTTTTTAATTGGCTTGTCAAAGATCAGGTACTGGTAAGTAGCTGGATTCATCTGTTGGCTCTCTATTCTATTCCATACATCTACCTGTCTATTTTTGTGCCAGTACCATGCTGTTTTGATCACTATGGATTTATAGTATAATCTGAGGTCTGGTAGGGTGATTCCTCCTGCTTTGCTTTTATTCCTGAGTAATGTCTTGGCTATTCAAGGTTTTTCTGATTCCATATAAAATGAAGTATTATTTTTTCAAGATCTTTAAAATATGAGGGTGGAGCTTTAATGGGGATTGCGTTAAAATTATATATTGCTTTGAGTCTTTTTATATTTTTTCATAATATTTTCCAGGATAAATATTATTTTTCATAATATTTCTGGGAATTCTTATCTGCCCCCTCCTTTGGAGACTTGCTCTGTTGCCCAGACTAGAATGAAATGTAATGATCACAGTTCACAGCAAACTCAAATTCCTGGACCCAAATGATCTTTCAGCCCCAGCTTCCCTAATAGCTGGGACTACGGGTACACACCACAATGTCCAGCTAAGTTTTCTACTTTTTATAGAGATGAGGTCTTGCTCTTGTTCAGGCTAGTCTTGAACTCCTGAGATGAAGTGATCCTCTTGCCTCTACCTCCCCGAGTGTAACAAGGAGAATGAACTGAAAAGAGGTAAATATCTTTTCTCTCTCAGGAAAACATCCCCCACTCTTTTAGAGAATTAAAACCTGCATCTCTGCCTCAGGATAGTGGTAGGAGAGGAAGGAAGGGTCCTTTGTTCTTAGTGGCATAGGACATCTCAAGGGAATGGACAGAGGTCACAAGATTGTCTTTGCCAAAGATGAGATAAATCAGAACCACCAACTATAAGCAATAGCCTGAAGCTGAAACCTGCCCCCTTTAAAAGTTCTATATTTCTGCTCAGAGAGAAGATGTTGGTACTTTAAGATGGGAGTCTGATAACCTCCCCATTTGCTGGAAAATTAATAAATTTCTCTTTCCTTCTTCTCAAACCACTTGTCCTTGTTCTTCTGTGTGGCCTCAGAGACAAGTGCCAAACAAGAGTGCTAGGATTAGAGGTATGCACTACCATGTCCGGCCCCTAGTTTTTCATACTCTGTTAAAGTAGCAGAGAGTATTACTGATCCTCTTTTACTAAAGAGATCTGATACTAAAAGACAGATTGTAATCATATGAAGACTTCAATACAGTATTTATACAGGTTTGATCTAAGGGTGTGCTAAGCAGAAGACAAACTTCAGAAAAGAGAAGTTTAATTACTATGTTTCCATGAAAATCCTGCAAATGGTGGAGGGGGGACCTAAATAAATGAAAGTGCATTTGATGCTTTTTTTCACAAGATAATAAACTGTGAATTATAATGCAAAGGACCCTAGATGAAGAGTCAAGGACTAATTCTAATGCTGGATTAACTTCTACTTGATAACTTCTGCTGCTTGTGTAATCACTCACCTTTACACTTCAACTTTTTCACCTTGAATGAGGCTTTTGGTGATGCTCTTCTGAAAGATCAATGTTAAGGAAATTCACATATATAGTTATGCATAAATAATTTATAAGTGTAACCTGATGAGTTCTGAAAATGTATGTAGTCCTATAACCATTATTATCATTATGATACAGAACATTTCATTTCCATAACCACAGAAATTTCTTCTTCCTCCCTTGTGGACAATCTCCCTCTCCTCTCTCTGGCTACTGGAAACTATAGATCTATTTATCACAAAAATTTTGCCTTTTCAAAAATTTCACATCTGGCTTCTTTCATTTAGCATCATATTTTTGAGATTCATCAAAGTTCTATGTGTCAGTGATTTATTTTTATTCCTGAATGGTATGCTATTGTATGAACACAAGGGCTAGCTGGAAAGTATCCAGTCACACATGCCTCTGTTTTTCAGAGTACATGTCTGGGTACTTTCTGGAAAGCTGTCATATATCACAATTTTTAATCTATTCACTGGTTGAACATTTGGATTGTTTCCAAGTTTTTATGGTTATTATAATAAATCCACTATGAAGACTCATATTCAACACTGTAAATAAACAAATGTTTTTATTTCTTTTAACTCAATACCCAAAAGTGGGATTATTGGGTAAGATAATTAAGTGTATGTTTGCTTTTTTAAGAAGCTGTGAACTGTTTTCTAAAATGGCTATACCATCAATGTATGAGAGTTTTACTGTTTCATTTTTTTGAGACAGAGTCTCACTTTGTTGTCCTCAGTAGAGTGCAGTGGTGTCATAGCTCACAGCAACCTCAAATTTAGGGGCTCAAGTGATTCTCTGTCTCAGCCTCCCAAGTAGCTAGGACTATAGGGAGCCCATCACAATGCCCAGCTATTTTTTTGGAGACAAGGTCTCACTCTGGCTCAGGCTGGTCTCAAACCTGTGAGCTCAGTCAATCCACCTGCCTCAGCCTCCCAAGTGCTGGGATTACAGGTGTGAACCGCTGCACCTGGCCTTGTATGAGAGTTTTAGTTATTCCATATTCTTGTCAATACTTGGTATTGTCAATCTTTCAAATTCTAGCCATTCTAAGGTGTATGTAGTGGTATTTAACAGTGACTTTAACTTGCATTTTTTTATCACTAACGATGTCAAGTGTTTCGTATTTTTTTTCCTTCTATCTTTTTTGGTCAAAGATATCTTCAAATCTTTTATGGTTTTTTTTTAAATTAGGTTATTCGTCTTCTTATTACTGAGTACTTTGTATATTCTAGATGAATGTCCTTCAATTATTAAATTTGTTTTTCAAATATTTCTCGCAGACTGCAGTTTGTCTTTTTTGTTTGCTTGTTAGTTTTTGTTTCTGTATTTGAGACAGAGTCTCACTCTGTCACCCTGGGTGGAGGGCAGTGGTATCATATTAGCTCATTGAAACCTCAAACTTCTGATCTCAAGTAATTCTCCTACTTCAACTCCCACATAGCTGAGACTATAGACATGTGCCACAGTGCCCAGCTAATTTTTCTATTTTTTATAGAAACAGGTCTTGCTCTTGCTCAAGCTGGCCTCAAACCTGTGATTTCAAGTGATCCTCCTGCCTTGGCCACCCAGAGTGCCAAGATTAGCCTGTAGCTTCTCTTTTTAGTATTTTTCTTTCTTTTTTTTTTTTTAAACAGGGCCTCAAGCTATTGCCCTGGATAGAGTGCTATGGCATCACAGGTCACAGCAACCTCCAACTCTTGGGCTTAAGTGATTTTCTTGCCTCAGCTTCCCAAGTAGCTGGGACTATAGGTGCCCTCCACAACACCAGGCTATTTTTTAGTTACAGTTGTCATTGTTCTTTGGTAGGCCTGGACTGGATTCAAACCCACCAGCTCTGGTGTATGTAGCTGGTGCCTTAGCCACTTGACCTACAGGCATCGAGCCACTTTTTAGTTTCTTAATGGTGTCATTTAAAAAGCAAAACCACTAGCATTTGTGCATGCTCAAATTCTTCAGATCTTAATCTCTTTATATTTCAGATGAAGTCTTCAGGGAAATGTTCTTTCTTTTCTTTAATGGCTTAGTAGAGATATATTTCACTAACCATAAAATTCACCCTTTTAAAATGTACAAATCAGTGGCTTTTAGTATATTCACCAAGTTGTGCAACTACATAATTTCAGAATATTTCATCACTGTGAAAAGAAACCTTGAGCCCATTAGCAGTCATTCCCATACCCCTCCTGCCAACACTGGGCAACCATTAATCTACTTTCTTTTTTTTTTTTTTTGAGACTGGAGCCTCAAGCTGTCCCCCTGGGTAGAGTGCCATGGCATCGCAGCTCACAGCAACCTCCAACTCCTGGGCTCAAGCGAGTCTCCTGACTCAGCCTCCCAAGTAGCTGGCACCACAGGCGCCCGCCACAAGGCCCGGCTATTTTTTGGTTGCAGCCATCATTGTTGTTTGGTGGACCTGGACTGGATTCAAACCCTCCACCTTAGGTGTATGTGGCTGGTGCCTTAGCCGCTTGAGCCGCAGGCACCGAGCCAATCTACTTTCTGTCTCAATAGATTTACTTATGCTAGGCATTTCATGTAAAAGGAGAAATGCAATATTTAGTGTTCCATGTCTAGCTTCTTTCATGTGGAATCATGTTTCCAAGGTCCATTCATGTGGCAGCATGTATTAGTACTTCTTTCCTTGTGTTGCTGAATAATATGCCACTGTATGGATAGACCACATTGCATTTGCCCATCCACTGATTGACTGATAGACATTTGGGTTATTTCTACTTTTTGGTTATTATGCATAATGCTGCAATGTGCATTTGTGTATAGGTTTTTGTATGGACATATATTTAATTATTTTAGATATATACCTAGGTATGAAATTAGTAAGTACTTGGGTAAACCTATGTCTAACAATTGAGGAAAGACCAAATCGTTTTCCAAACTTGGTGTACCATTTTACATTCCTACCGACAAGGTATGAGGATCAAATCTTCACATCTTGACTAGTCTGTGTTAATGTTCATATATTTTTAGAGTTATAGCTATCCGAGTGAGTATGAAGTGGTATCTTGTAGTTTTGATTTGCGCTTCTGTAATGATGGTCCTGTGCCTATTGACCATTTGTATACCGCATTTGCAGAAATACCTATTCAAATCCTTTGCCCATTTTAAAATTGAGTTGTCTGTCTTTTTTTTTTTTGAGACAGAGTCTCACTATGTTGCACTCGGTAGAGTGCCGTGATGTCACAGCTCATAGCAACCTCAAACTCTTGGGCTTAAGCGATTCTCTTGCCTCTGCCTCCCAAGTAGCTGGGACTATAGACTCCCACCACAACACCAGGCTATTTTTGTTGTTGTTGCAGTTGTCTTTGTTGTTTAGTTGGCCCAGGCTGTGTTTGAACTCGCCAGCCTTGGTGTATGTGGTTGATGCTGTAACCTCTCTGCTACGGTCACCAAGCCTGAGTTGTCTGTCTTTTTGTTACTCAGTTGTAAGAGGTATTTATATATTCTGGGTTTAACTGCTTTATCTAATGTATAATTTGCAGACATTTTCACCTGTCCTGTAGGTTGTTTTTTCATTCTCTTGTTAAGATCCATCAGCACATATTTTTTATGAATTCCAATTTATCCCTTTATTCTTTGCTTGCCTGTACTTTTGGTACTGTATTTAAGAAACCATTGCCTAACACTAGGTTACTAAGATTTGCAACTTAAGCTTTCTTTTAAGAGTTTTGTAGTTTTAGCTGTTCCATTTAGGTCTTTGATCCATTTTAAGTTAAATGTTGCACATGCTGTGAGGTAGGAATCCAACCTTATTCTTTTATATGTGGATATCCAGTTGTCCCAACATCATTTACTGAAAATACCATTCATTCTCTATGAAATTGTCTTGGTACCCTTGTCAAAAATCAACTAATCACAAATGTAATGATTTATTTCTAGACTTTCAATGTTACTCCCTTGAGCTACATGTACAGTCTTATGCCAGAACCACACTGTCTTGATTATTTTAGCTTTGCAGTAAGTTTTGAAATCACTAAGTATGAGTCCTCCAACTTTGTTCTTCTTCAGAGTTGCTTTGAATGGGTAACATTTTTTGTTTCTTTTAACTCCAAGTCCTGTAAGGTAAGCATTTAAGGAGAATTTAGAAAGTACCTAAAATTTACACACACACACACACACACACACACATATATACACACACGCATATGCATGTAACATGGTCCTTGTTTTCATATTTGAGGAAACAGAAGTTCAAAAAGGTTAGGTAAATTTTCCCATTAGAATGCTGTTCTTTTAACTATAACTTCTGTAGGGTCTTCACTACTGCAAGATTAATATGTTGATCCTTTTTGTATAGTTCTCCAACTTCTGCTTACTTTTTCCCTGACCTGGGCTAAGTGAGTGGCTACCTGAGTGTCATGAGGGCAAAGAGAAATGCTGGATCTTACAGTGTTCTCACTGAGACGGTAGGTAGATCATCCAATCATCTATTTAACAAATATTTATTAAGGGACTACTGTATGCCAAGAATTAATGATACAACCAAGATTAGACAATGTCACTGTCTTTATGAAGTTCATTTTCTCTAATAAGAGACATGTAATAAGGAATTTCCCAAATAATTATAACAAATAATTGCAGACTTCTATAAAGACAAGAAAAATGTTCTGTAATTGAGAATATCAGAGACAACTACTTTGGACAGGGGTTTCATAGGAAGCTTCTTGGGAGACTCAAAATTTTGTCAAGTCAGGCTCAAGGAATAGGGCGCTGGCCCTATATATTGAAGGTGGTGGGTTCAAACCTGGCCCCAGCCAATAACTGCCAAAAAAAAATTTTTTTTTGTCAAGTTATGAATAAGGTAGAACTAGCCCTGTCAAGAGCATTCTAAGCAGAAAAAGTACAATAGCAAAGCCCCTGAGTCAGAGAAGAGCTAAGAGTATATACCCCAGGAACTATTGAAAGCCAACATGACTAGAGTATATGACAGACAGGCAAGCAGGCAGTATCTCTCAGGGCATTGTAGTTGACTTGAGATAGCTGCTTTTTCCAAAATCCAACAGGAAGCCACTGAAGAGTTTTAAGCCAAAGAATGCCGTGGTCTGATTTACATTTTTGAAAGCTCACTTTGGCTGATGTGTGTACAGTGGTTTTAGTGTATAAAGGAACACAAGAATAAAATCAGGAAAGCTGGTTGGGAAGCTACTGCCCCTGTCAAAAATGTAAGAAGAGTGGCTTGGTGCCCATAGCTCAGTGAGTAGGGCGTCAGCTACATACACTGAGGCTGGCAGGTTTGAACCCAACCCGGCCTGCAACCAAAAAATAGCCAGGCATTGTGATGGGTGCCTGTAGTCCCAGTTACTTGGGAGGCTAAAGCAAGAGAATTGCTTAAGCCCAAGAGTTTGAGGTTGCTGTGAGCTATGACAGCACAGCACTCTACCAAGGGCAACGTAGTGAGATTCTGTCTCAAAAAAAAAAAAAAATGCAAGAAGACAGATGGGAATAAATGGAGAGACGTAAACAGACCTCTACAGAATTTGGAAGTGAAATTAAGAGGTTTGCATTCAGTTTTCTGACTTTAACTCACTGGATGATGGCACTGTTTGCTGAAATGAAGAGTAGGAAAGGACTAAAGAATATACAGGTTGAGGAAAATCATCAATAATTCTGTTTAGACATATTAAATTTGAAGTGCCTAAGAGATGTCACGACAGCAATATCAATAGGCATTTAAGATGAAAGTCAGACACTGCCAGAAAGAGAAGCAACTGGGAAAGAGGGCTTCCTGCCAAAGGAAACCTGGCTCCCTGGGTATGGGGCAGATGTCAGACAAAAAAGGCTATTATTCTGAGGAGCACAGAGAAACAGGAACCAAGAATTAGTGGTGCTCTTTCAGCACATCTTAGCAATATTTATTGGGGACCATCAGGGGGCCATTCTCAGGTATGAGAAAGAGGCATGAACTAGAAGAGAGAAGTCTGCCAACTTAGGCAAAGTTTAAACTTCTCTGAACTTTGTTGAATGGTAACTAAATGGAAACATTCATGAGAAAGCATCTGGCTACAGGTTAATAGTATATAATGTGGGAGTAGGCATTATTATGAGGAATTAACATAATAATACTAGATAATATTGCTTTCTAAACAGTTGTTATTTATTAACACAAATAACCCTGGATAATATTACTTTCTTTGGTGATGAATTAACATAATCTAAATAAATTTAGTTTATACTGCTAGAGCCAGCTCTTGCTTTGCCCAGAGGAAGCAATCAGGACACGGTGATGCCAAGAAGACCGATATGTGTAACCAAGCTCACATGTGGGTGAAGCAACACCCTTCGGAATCAATGAGTCTCAGCAGATCTTTACCCTGATTGTAGGTGACCATGATGAACAGCTGCAGCTTGATTATGTTGACTGCAGTCTCTCTCCCATTGCATCTCAAGCACATCAGCATTGTCTGTACATCTTGTACCTTCTTCAAAAGCCCACCTGTCAGCATTAGTCCACAACCTTGGCAATATATGCTGGTAATGTTTTGCCTTCCTTCCATACAATCTCAATCTCATAGACTTATTTCTTCAACAAAAATAGCTTTCTTTTTTTGTAGTCATGCACTTTAACATTGCCAAACTTTTGTTCTTACAAAGGTTCCTTGAGCCTAGAATGTCAGTACCATTCACCTTCCTGATGATCTACTATTCACATCTACAAGCTCAGATGAAGGTAAATTAAATTATCATTTCTCCTGAAAATTCTAGATGGAATTCATTACATTCTCATCTATATTTCCATTTCACTCTATTCATAGTTTAATATACTTAACAAACATTTTATGGAATGCCTGCTGAATGTCAGAGCTCTTTAAGATGCAAATGACAGAAACCCAACCCAGTAGCTTAAACAAACTCACTCACCATGCTTTCATCCTCATCTATGTTTCCATGTCATTATATTTATAGTTCAATATACTTATTTAATAAACATTTATAGAATGCCACTGAATGTCAGGACTCTTTCAAATGCGAATAACAGAAATCTAAACCCAAGCAGTTTAAACAAATTTACTCACTTAACAAAAGTGGAAGGAAAAGCATGATATAATCCAGGTATTCAAATGATGTTGCTAGTATACATCTCTCTAGTATAGGCTCATCAAGTTGAGTTCCCTAAAAATAGAACTTGAGACAGGGATTCTTACAACAGTGTTTTATTGAGGGAAGACTTTCAGGAAAAGGTGCATGAAGGAAGTAGGATAGGACAGGGAAAGAAAGCTAAGGAAGAATGTAATCTCAGCAGGAGACTAGTTTCAGCCCTTTTCTCATGTGGAGATATGGAGCATAAATCACACAACAGAGTCATCCAAACTTGAGTCTGCCATAGGCACCCCCTTGCCAGTCAGTAAAGAGGTAAGGGCTGTAGGATGAAAGACTGTGCTAATTTTCCTGGTGAAGGACATTTCAGTGAGGCAACATTAGTACCCATGTGGCAGGCATGATGACTGTCAGTAGATCAAGATCCATATGCATCTTGAGCACCCTCAAGGCTTTTACTGAACTGTTCTGGGGAGAATTGTGGGGGTTAGCACCTGTTTCACAAGACATATGAGGTCAGAGCCAAGTAAACCACATAGAGTAGATACTTCACCAGAAAGAGAGTTCTTTTAGCAAAAAAGGGAGAAGTATGGATAGACAAAGACAAATATCTACTCTATCTACTACATAGCATGCACTGCTATGGGCAAGGGTTATAATGGTGAACCAAAATTACAGATGTCTGGGGGGGGCGCCTGTGGCTCAGTGGGTAGGGTGCCGGTCCCATATACCAAGGGTGGCAGGTTCAAACCCGGCCCCAGCCAAACTGCAACAACAACTAAAAAATAGCCTGGTGTTGTGGCAGGCGCCTGTAGTCCCAGCTACTCCGGAGGCTGAGGCAAGAGAATTGCTTAAACCCAAGAGTTGGAGTTTGCTATGAGCTGTGTGATGCCACAGCACTCTACCAAGGGCAATAAAGTGAGACTCTGTCTCTACAAAAAAAAAAAAAAAAGAAATGAAAGAAAGAAATTACAGATGTCTGGCTCTGCTTTCAGGGATCACATCAACCTTATTTAATGCAAGAGAGACCAACAAGAAACTGCAATAAAGTCAGATATATGCTTTAATAGAGGAAGTATAGATCTCTATGGAGGCATTATATAATATGGGCCACCACACTCTTCTCAGGGGCCTCTATTTTATCCAGCTTTCTATCTCTAGTGCCTGGGTAGTACCATAAGAATTGTAAGCGCTCAGTAAATGAGCACATGCAGCCTTGTGTGTGGCTTCTGGGATCTTAGGAGGCAATATCCTTCTCCAGGAGTTGCCTTTTCAATTTATGAGCCGTGCAAGAAAATCACTCACCACTTTACAGCCACATCATGCCTTTAATAGAACTGTTCGTGCATCTGGCTCCTAATGACTTTTTGACTATTCCCAAATTCTGAAACCATTTTTGGAGAATCGACCTGCCATTCTGAGAATATTTAATTTCTCTTAGTTCAATTCAACATACAACTCATGGGTCATCAACTTGGTGCTCATAGAATGCTAAGTGTTACAAAAGATAGAAGGGAATAAACCTTAGTGCCGACAGAAAACAATTTAGGACTCAGTACCTACTGAGGATAAATGTAATGACCTGCAGTGGTGAGGAACGCAAGTGGATCTCGTGGATGGCTTCTAAGGGAATTACAGGTTTTATGATGTCATTGAATCTAAGGCCAGGAAGACATAAATTCAGAGAGAGAAGTCTTTGCAAAGACTTTAGGGGCAAAGTGCCCTGAATTCAGGAGCCCCAATGAGACCTAGACTTTTATCTCTTTCTTACCCTCCACATCTAGTGTCACCTACAGACACCTGTCTCCACACCTCTATCCTAGTTCAAGTCACCTTCCTCTCTCACCTGAAGGAGCCTCCTAACATGTCTCCTGGATTCTAACCATTGTATCTTTCCTATTCACTCTATGCATAGTAGGCAGAGTAATTTTTTAAAATTCACATCTGCCAAGTCCCATATCTGCCCCCAATTTAAAAACTTCTCTGGCTCCCCTTTGCATTCAGTATAAAATCCAGACCCTTGACAACATCCTACATGAGTTAACTGGCTTCCTCTCTCTCCTTCCTTTCAGTTCACAGTCACTGGAGGAAGAGAGCTGCACACATAATGGCTCCCTACTCAGCACATGTGACTGCACCTTAATTTTCAGTCTTGGTTGAAGTGGCATGACCTTAGAAAGGCCCTCTCTGACACCTTATTCAAAGAGGATATCATCACCTCCCCATACATTTTTTTTCTCTGTCATAGCATCAAATCCAATTCATTCATGTAGCTTATCACAATTTGCACTTAAGTGCTCATTTGTTTTTTGCTTATCTTCTCTATTCTTGCCCTGCTATTCCAGGAGGGCAAAGGAGTGCATCTGTTTTATCTTTAGTACTATACTCACTACCTAGTTCAATGTCTCACATATATAACAGATAATAAAGATTTTTAGTTAATTCAATCCAACCATTTATTCATCTACTCAAGAATATTTTTAAGCCCTAAGATTTTCTTTTAAAACTCTAATGGAGTTCTCTGTCTCTCTTTTCCCACTTGGGAGAGGTACCCACTTTCAACTGTCTTGGAAGTGCTCTAAGCTTAAAAAATAAAAACTATTTGGGACAGCGCCTGTAGTTCAAAGGAGTAGGGCACCAGCCCCAGCCAAAAAAACCTGCAAAAAAAAAAAAAAAAACTATTTGGGAGGCTGAGGCAAAAGAATCGCTTAAGCCCAAGAGTTTAAGGTTGTTATGAGCTGTGACACCGTGGCACTCTACTGAGGGCAACACAATAAGACTCTGTCTCAAATAAATAAATAAATGAATAAAAATAAAAACTAAAACAAAGAAAAAACCTCCCATGGATAGAAGTCAGATGAGTATAATCTTTAGTTTTAATCACTTCCTTTCTTTGTTAAAAAAATAAAATATGAAAAAATAAAAAAAAACTAAAAATAAAATATGATGACTTATTTTGGGCTACATGCAGGTAAAAATTGCCAAAAGAGTTTAAATTAGCTTTTCAACATTTTAAAATCATCTCATCGATAATTTTTTTTATTATTTATTTATTTATCTCAAGTTGTCACCCTCTATAGAGTGCTATGGTGTCACAGCTCACAGCAACCTCAAACTCTTGGGCTTAAGCAATTCTCTTGCCTCAGCCTCCCAAGTAGCTGGGACTACAGGCACCCGCCACAAGACCTGGCTATTTTTTGGTTGTAGTTGTCATTATTGTTTAGCAGGCCCAGGCCGGGCTCGAACCCACCAGCCTTGGTGTATGTGGCCGGCACCCTACTCACTGAGCTACATGCGTGGAGCCACAGATTATTTTCAATAATACATTAAAATTTTTCAACATATGTCAAAGGAGAGAGAGGAGTATACTGACCCCAGTAAGAATATCCCCCAGACGCAATTATCAATATTCTGCTACACTTGCATCAATCCATTCTGCCAGTATCACCCCATCTCCTTATCTAGAGAAATATTTAAAAACAAGTTTATACTGCCTGTTTACCCTTCTATACTTCATTATCCATATCTAAAAAACTATGGATATTTTGTTACATAACTATGAGGCCATTATAATAAAGCATATTCGGAGAAGTTTAGCTTCCATCCTTATCCCTTACACCTCTTTCTTCCCTATCCTTAGTAAGTAGCCTTTATTTTTTTAAATGCCTGGTTTATGTCTTTTAGAAAATTTAAGTAAATACTGCCCATACCTGTCTATTCTTATTTCTTTGGCTTTCTCACACAAATTTAGAATATATTGTTTTATTTTTTTCACCAAAATTTTTTTCTGGATTGCTCTTCCTATCAATATCTAGGGGATCTTCCTTGTTCCTTTTTAAAGCTATATAGTATCTCGTGGCTTATTCAGATAATCTCATATTTATGGACGTTTTGTTTACTTTCAATCTTGTGCTGTAACATAATAATACATGTATCATCATAATAGCACACACAAGTGAGTTTGCGTTTTTGTCAGTATGTCTTCTGGATAGACTCTTGGAAATGGGATGAATGGTTCAAAAGGTAATGGGTGGCACCTGTGGCTCAAAGGAGTAGGGCACTGGCCCCATATACCAGAGGTAGCAGGTTCAAACCCAGCCCTGAGCAAAAACTGCAAAAAAAAACCAAAAGAAAAAGGTAAATGCATGTTTAATTTGCATTATTCCCTTGCATTGCTATTGTGCCAGCAATTCCCACTGGCCACCTATGAAAGATCCTATCTTATACTCTTACTAGTAGACTATGTTGTCAACCTCTAATTTTTGCCAATCCAGTAGATGAGAAGTGATTTCTTAGTAGAAATTTAGTTTGAATTTATCTTATGATAAATAAGATTGAGCATCTTTTCATACGTTTAAGGGCCATTTAAATTTCATCTTCTAAACAAACAAACAAACCCCTCCCCCCAGAAAATTAAATAAATTTCATCTTCTGTGAACTGCCGGCTCATATGCCCTATTCATTGCTATCTCTGTAGCTGACATCGTATTTGATGTTTTTATATATATTATCTTAATTTGATCATAACTACAAGTTTAAAACATAGATGTTATTATCCCAATTTGACATTTCTTGAGTTAAAGTCAAATTGTGAGGGAAAAGGCCAGAACTCAAACACAAGTCCCCAGACATTTCACTCAAAATAATTCTAAATGTAAAGAAATATAAATGACAGTAGCCAGGCACAGTGGCTCAGACCTATAACCGTAGCATTCTGGGAGGGAGGCCAAGGCAGGTGGATTGCTTTGAGCTCAGGAGTTGGAGACCCATTTAGCTACTAGTCCACTACCTCCTGACTGTTACCAGCTTACCTCTCACAAAAGAAAACCTTTTAAGCACTTCATCTGCCATGAAGTTGAAGTTCCTCATTCTATGAAGCAGGTCACAGGGTCTTTGGTCTATTCTTCATTTCCTCTTCCGGAATCAACACCTGGAATTCTTCTACTCTAAAAATAGAAAGAAATAAGACAAAATACAAATTACTGTATTAGTAGTACGAATGCAGTACTTTCCAAAGTACTATCTATACATTTATTCATCCCACATATTCTTCGTATAAAGTAGCTGATATGTGTCCCACAAGAGGTGAGCTCTAGTTTCCTTCCCTTAAATCTGTGTGGGGACTTGTCATTACTCCAACCAATGGATTATTGTAGAAATGATACTATGTGACTCTCAAAGTTAGGACATAGAAAGGATATAAGGTTTTGTCTCATATCATACACAAAAATTAACTCAAAATGGGTCAAAGGTCTAAATACAGGAGTTAAAACTATAAAACTCCTAGAAGAAAATATAAAAATATGTCTTTTTTAAGTTAGGCAATGATTTCTTAGATGAGACATCAAAAGCATAAGCAATAAACAATAGGTAAATTAGACTACATTAAAATTCAAGACTTTTGTGTCACAAACAAAACCATCAAGAAAGTAAAATGACAACACACAGAATGGGAGAAAATTTTTGCAAATTATGTCTCTGATAAGGGAATACATAAAGAATTCTCACAAATAAAAAGGCAACTCAATTTTTTAAATGAGAAAAGGATTCAAATTGAAAGTTATCCAAAAAAGGTATGCAAGTGGCCAATATGAAAAGAGGCTCAGTGTTACCAGTTAGCAGATGTAAACCAAAATCACAAGATTGAAAAAAAAATAACAAAAATTTAAAAATGTTTAAAAGCTCCATCACATCCAGTAGAGCAGCTGTGGTAAAAAAAAAAAAAGACAGACAATAACAAGCATTGGCAAGGATGTGGAAAAATTAGACCGTCACACATTACTGGTGGGAATAAAATGCTACAGCTGCTTTGGAGAACAGTTTGACAACTCTTCAAAATGTTAGACATGTAGTCACCTGATGTACCAACAATTCCACTCCCCCAGGCATATATTTGAACCTTGAACACATATTTCCACCTAACAATTTGTGCATGATGCTCTTACCAGCATATTTATAATAGACAAAAAGTGGAGACAACTCAAATGTCCAACAACTGATTAACAGATAAATATAATCTGGTATATCTGTATATGGAATATTATTTGGTAATAAAAAGAAATGACACGATGATACACTCTGCAACATGGATGAACCTTTGAATTATTATGCTAAGGGAAAGAAGTCTGCAACAAAAGATTACATACTGTATGACTACATTTACATGAAATATTCAGAATAGGCAAATCCTTAGAAACATAAAGTAGATTAGTGGTTGCCTAAGGCTTGGAGAAGAGGGTGGGGCAGGTATGAGGAGTGACAGCTAATATGGTGCTTTCTTTTGAGGAAGAGGATTGAAGTGTTTTAAAATTAGATTGTGGGTTCTGCGCCCATAGCTCAGTGAGTAGAGTACCAGCTACATACACTGAAGGAGGAGGATTCGAGCCCAGCCCAGGCCTGCTAAACAACAATGATTACTGCAAACAAACAAACAAACAAACAAAATGGCTGGGTGTTATGGCGGGCTCCTGTGGTCCCAGGTACTCAGAAGGCTGAGTCAAGAGAATCATTTAAGCCCAAGAGTATGAGGTTGCTCTGAGCTGTGACACCACAGCACTCCACCAAGGGCAACATAGTAAGACTCTGTCTCAAAAAAAAAAAAAGAAATTAGATACAAACAAATTAGATATGAGCTTCTTTTCATATTGGCCACTTGCATATCTTTTTTGGAGAACTTTCTATTTGAATCTTTTTCCCATTTAAAAAATTGAGTTGTCTTTTTATTTTTCATCTGTGAGAATTCTTTATGTATTCCCTTATCAGAGGGATGTGGTGATGGTTGCACAACCCCATGAATATGCTTAAAAAACACATAATTATCTTGAAATTGATGAATCACAAATTATATCTCAATAAAGCTGTTAGAAAGGATACTGTTTCTACTTAGAATTTTTCAGGTTCTTTGGACACCACCATCCCACCATATTATGAGGAAGCCCATGCCTCATGAAGAAGCCTATATAGAGAGGAATGAAATCTTGCCCTCAGCAGCTGATAGCCACTTGCCAGGGATGTAAGTGAATCACTTCAGAAGTGGACCTCCTGCCCCAGCCAAGCCTTCAGATGACTGTAGTCCAGCCAACACCTTGACTGCAACCTTACAAGAGCCCTAAGACAAACTGGCCATCCAAACCATTTGAATTGTAAAAGAAATTCAAATTTCTTTTTGAATTTTGTAAGAAATTCAAAGAAACTGTAAAATATAACAAATAATCATTATAATTTTAAGCTACCAAGTTTGGGGGTAAGCTACAAAGCAAAATGAGCTAACTAAAACATATAGTATAGCATGATGTTACATAGGACTCCCCTTGCCTCAGCTTATACTGAGGTGATAAGTGCAGACATAAAAACACCTAACAAAGCAAATCTCCATAGACAGAATTTATAAAGGAAATAAGGGAAACTCATTTCATGACTCTCAGACCTCCTTCCCCACTTCTATACCATGAAGAAATACAGAAGAAGAGATTGTGAGAAAGGTAAGTTGTGCTCTACCTCCATGCCAACAAGGAGGTTTCTGAAGTGCTGCTTAAGTAACATGGTGACTGCTACAGTTAATAGTGCGAAATGGAGCATAGATGTGTGTATTCAGCAAGCAAGTAATGTGGAAGAGATCTGAAGTGATTTGCATTAGTCCTAGAAATTAATGGCTTGAAGTTTAGTGGAAACAGAGCAATTGGAAGGTAGAAGAATTTTCAATGAAAGAGCCAAGAGAAGTTTGCATTTTATTAATATTAGGTATTACATTAATTAATTTTTTTATGTTTTATGAACCATCCATGCATTCTAGCAATAAATCCCACTTAGTGATGTATACAATTGAACTTATTTTGAACTTCTTCTTATTCTGCTAACTAGCACTTAGGGCACTTGAAAAGATAAATTTTAGAGATTAGAGAAACTATATTTTCTCAAATATAAACTACAATATAAGCAAACACACTGAAATAATATATTAAATGGGGAGGTAGGTGAACTCTATGCCATAATTATCATAAGCCTGGATTTTGGAGTCTACACTGCCTCTGTTGAAATCATGTCTCTGCCACTTATTAGTTGGATAACCCTGGACAAATATTTAAATCTTTTATGATTCATTTTCCTCAGTTGTAAAATGTGTTAAAATAGGCCTACCTTAGGGCTGTTGTAAATATTACCACTGTGACTCAACACCTGTAATCCCAGCACTTTGGGAAGCTGGGACTAAAGCATTGCTTGAGGCTAGGAGTTGAGACCAGTCTGGGCAATATAGTAAGACCACATCTTTACAAAAATAAGAAAAAAATTGGCTGGGCATGGTGGTGTACACCTGTAGTCCCAGCTACTATTGAGGCTAAGGCCACAGAATCACTTGAGTCCAAGAGTTAAAGGGTGCAGTGAGCTATAATCGTGATACTGCGCTGTGGCTAGGGTGACAGAGCAAAATTCTGTCTCAAAACAAAACAAAACAAAAACAACAAAACACACACACACACACAGAAAAAAAGAAAGAAAAAAGAAAAGATAGAGTTAAAGCAATCATATTTATAAAGAGAAAATGCTTTGTGAGTATAACTATTATTATATAATTGTACTTTGATTAATGAAAGACATGGGTATTTTGCTGAATCCAAGCTTAAAAACAGATTGTCATCTTAACTCTTTAGTGGCAAGGAAAGCAGTTCAAAAATTATATACAGAAACCTTTAGACTAGATAAAATATTGTCAGCTTTGTCATTCATGTGTGTCGTCTTTATTTACACCTGAAGAGAAACTAAGATGCCTATTTTGCAATGCTCCATCAGGTATAAAGAAGTAATCTCCCAATCTGCAGAGACTGCACATCAGTGTAGGGATCTAACCTTGAAACTTCTTACAGATCTTCAGTAAGAAGGTTGTGTCAGCTTTTTTTTTTTTTTTTTGAGACAGAGACTCAAGCAATCCCCCTGGGTAGAGTGCCATGGCATCACAGCTCATAGCAACCTCCAACTCCTGGGCTCAAGGGAGTCTCCTGCCTCCGCCTCCCAAGTAGCTGGGACCACAGGAGCCTGCCGCAACGCCCGGCCATTTTTTGGTTGCAGCCATCATTGTTGTTTGGCGGGCCTGGGCTGGGGATTCGAACCCGCCACCTTAGGTGTACATGGCTGGAGCCTTAGCCGATTGAGCCACAGGCACCGAGCTGGTTGTGTCAGCTTTAAACTCCCGTATCTGCTCCCACTCCTTGCTCCAATGGACCTAGAATTATGCAAATCCTAACTGTCTCGGTCCTGCAGTAGAGCTTATGTTCCTCAAGGTCAAGGCCTGTGCCTAACCTTCTCTATAAGCCCATATCTCTCAACATAGGGCCTTAGCCTCAGCAAACAATCTTGGATTGAATTTTCTGTTTTCGTTCTATTGGCAGCCTTTATTCTTTGCAGGAGAAAGAATAAAGTCCAGAGACACAGATTTAAATTCTGCCTTAACCTTTATTAGTTGAGTAAACATGAACCAGTAACTTCATTAAGTCCAAGTTTTAGCTTCTGACTTGTAAGATAGGAATAATATTTACCTCAAAGATACTGTGAGGACAAAGTCAAACACTGTATAATATAAAGTGCTGTGGAAAGTGCCAGTAGAAGATTTATAAAAAATATTTGACTCTGAATTTTGCTGTATCAAATCACCTCTCTACTTCTCAATTCATTTCCTAAACTTTTTTTTTTTTTTTTGAGAGACAGACTCTATCTCCCAGGCTAGAGTGCCATGATGTCAGCCTGATTCACAGCAACTTCAAACTCCTAGACTCAAGTGATCGTCCTGCCTCAGCCTCCAAAATATCTGGGACTACAGGCACTCATCATAATGCTTGGCTAATTTTTTCTATTTTTAGTATAGCTGGGATCTCACCCTGTTGCTCAGGCTGGTCTCAAACTTCTGAACTCAAGGCAATTCACCTGCCTTGGCCTCCCAGAGTGCTAGGATTATAGGCATGAGCCACCACTGTGCCTGACCCAGAGCACTTTAAATAAAAGTTGCCTCTACTCACAGCCTCTGTTAAGTAGACAGTAGGTCATAGGACTCCAAATTGGGACAGACATGGCTACCCAAACCTTCAATTTATACTATTCAAACTGAACAAGTAAAGAACTTTATGATTTGTTGGCAATTAGTACTCTTTAATTTTCTCACATTCAAAACCCATTGACTCTCTTTGCCAAATGCAGTTATAGAATCTTCAGTTTAGGCTCAGGGCCAGCCACATACACCAAGGCTGGCGGGTTTAAACCTGACTAGGGCCTGCTAAACAACAATGACAACTGCAACAAAAAAGTAGCCAAGCATTGTGGCAGGCGCCTATAGTCCCAACTACTTGGGAAGCTGAGGCAAGAGAATCACTTAAGCCCAAGAGTTTGAGGTTGCTGTGAGCTGTGACGCCACAGCACTCTACCAAGGGTGACATAGAAAGACTCTGTCTCAAAAAAAAGAAAAAAAAAAAAGAATCCTCAGTTTATTTGATGCATTAAAATTATAAAATGTCCCCCAAATTCTTGCTTTTTAAATGCTCCATTGAGTGATGCCTACTTATTTCTTATTAATGGTTTTTAATATCTCTTTAGCATTAAGGTTATATAAATTAAAAGAAGAGCAAGCAGTGTTACTAAAATGCTCCATTACTTAAAGGAACTTACTGAGTATGTCAAAGAAAGAATTAACAAAAAAAAAGTATCTTTCTATGTGGCAAGGCACTTCTTAAATGGTGAATTACCATCCTTTATATATATCTTACCTGAAAGCTCATAACTCAAAGGAGAAACGACAGTATTCTACCTCGAGATTTAAACTACATGTATAAAAGATTAAGACATAACACTTTGGCTCGGCACCTGTGGCTCAAGTGGCTAAGGCGCCAGCCATATACACCTAAGGTTGCGGGTTCGAATCCCCAGCCCGGGCCGGTCAAACAACAATGATGGCTGCAACCAAAAAATGGCCGGGTGTTGTGGCGGGCGCCTGTGGTCCCAGCTACTTGGGAGGCTGAGGCAGGAGACTCGCTTGAGCCCAGGAGTTGGAGGCTGCTATGAGCTGTGATGCCATGGCGCTCTACCCAGGGGGACAGCTTGAGGCTCCGTCTCAAAAAAAAAAAAAAAGAAAAAAAAAAGACATAACACTTTATGTGGAATTTAAAACTACATGTATAAAAGATTAAGACATAACACTTTAAAAAAATGTGAAAACAAAATTCAAGAAGATTGTGAGCAGAGAAATTGCTACTGTTTCTTGCCTGATTGATTATAGATATTCAACAAATCTTTACCACTTTGGATTAAAGCCAAAATTTAGATTACAGTATTGGCATTCTTGAACTCTAAGAATCCAGACCATTTTCCTTAGAGTCTTGCTAATAGGAAACCGATACCCCATTCTCTCCTGTTTTTCCATCCTATTTCAAAATCACAAAGGAAAGAATCAGAGTACATGGCCTATTTGCTCCAGTTGAACATTGGGAAGCTCCCCTCCCCGTCCCTTCCCTTCCCTTCCTTTTCCTTCTCTTCTCAGTATCATAAGTAGTGTCACGATATTCTACTAATGGTAAAGGATGAGTAGAATAGAGAGGTATCCATGTAATCCAGGATAAGATCCACATTAACCAAGAGCTCCAAACTGGAACCCTTGCTCTGAAAAGTATAACTACATTTATGAAACAATAAAGAATAATATTTAGAATCAAGAGTGCTGACATTGTTGGTCTGATCACCTCACTGGAAAGGGTTATCAAAAATCTGAGACGTCGGCTTGGCGCCTGTGGCTCAATCGGCTAAGACGCCAGCCACATACACCTGAGGTGGTGGGTTCGAATCCCCAGCCCGGGCCACCAAACAACAATGATGGCTGCAACCAAAAAATGGCCGGGTGTTGTGGCAGGGCACCTATGGTCCCAGCTACTTGGGAGGCTGAGGCAGGAGACTCGCTTGAGCCTAGGAGTTGGAGGTTGCTATGAGCTGTGATGCCATGGCACTCTACCCAGGGGGATAGCTTGAGCCTCCGTCTCAAAAAAAAAAAAAATCTGAGACGTCACTTCTTTATTAAATTGCTATTGCTATCTATCTTCCTTATAATTCAAGAAAGTGATGACTCCCAGTTGTGCCTTCTTATTTTCCTCCACTTCTTTCATAGAGAATGGAAGACCAGGAAATGTGCCTCACACCTGTACTCTTAGCAATTTGGGAGGGCAAAGTGGAAGGATTTCTTGAGGCCAGGAGTTCAGGACCAGCCTGAGCAAGAGTGAGACCCCCATCTCTACAAAAAAAATAGAAAACTAGCCAGGCATCATGGCAGGCACCTTTAGTCCCAGGTATCTGGGAGGCTGAGGCAGGAGGATTGCTAGAGCCCAGGAGGTTGAGGCAGCAGTATCCTATCAGCTAGGATAAAGCCACTTCACTCAGAGTGACAGAACAAGACCCTGTCTCAAAAATTAAAAAAAAATTTTTTTCAAGGATGGAAGCAGATTAAATCTCTGGGAACTTTTGAATGAGGAAGACTCAAAGACATGTCCCTTTCTTTAGCTGGGTCACAGACAAGTTTGTAGAGGCATCTGTGCAACTAAAAATCCTTTCAATGAAATAAAGTTCTAAAGGCATCCCCGAGTGATGCCATAGGTCTATACCATGACAGAGACATCTCTTGCTATCTTTAGAAACACTGTCTTATCCCAAGCATCCAGTGATTCACCATTTTCTCTCAGTCCCACTTCTAGAGATCCCTCTTTCTGATCACGCAAACGTTGCACGTCATCAAAACACTCCTCCAATCTACGTAAACACGCAGCAGGCTGAACACACACAGGGTTGGATGTTCACTGACAGAACAAACATAAAGCAACAAGTAATATTTTATTTGTAAAATTGGCTGCATATTTTATCTTCGAAGGGCTACTGAGGTATCATGATTTGTAAAACAAATAGAAAGAGACCAATAGCATATTAAAAGCTATCTATTAGACAACCCTACTCAGAGTATACATCAATAAAATGTTCGCAAGAAAGAAAAATAAGCAGTTTAATACTACAAACCATTCTTTGAAAATTAATCAGTTATTATGTGCCAAGTGGCTTTAAGCATTTTGTTCATTATCCCCAACTACAAAACGGTTGAGCAGCTGGTGAAAAAAAGCAGAGAGGACAGTTTTTTCTGACAAATCAAAAAGAACTTCATAACTCCGTCTCCCACTGCGGATCTGAAAGCAAAGGAACGACTCAACTGTTAAGAAAGACATCATCCAGAATAAGTTCTAGAGATCTGCCGTACAACATAACGCTGATAGTTGATCATACTATATAGTGCACTCCAAAAATATAAGAGGGTAAATCTCATATTAAGAGTTTAAAAAAAAAAGAACACAAGGAAACTTTGGGAAACTCAAGTGCAGTATGTCTAAACTGTCACATACAATCTATATTTCATTGTACACATTAAATAACATGCACGTCTTTGTATATCAACTGTATCTCAATAAGTCTGTCTTTTAAAAGGTAGCAATCATTTAATCTGTTCACAAAAACATAGTCTTAAGAGAGATATAGGTGGATTTTTCAGCCCTGGAACTTCTTGATGCTAGTCTCCAAAGCTGTACTAATTACTACTGAGCAAACAGAAGGAAAAAGTATGTCTCAAACCTCCTGCAAGGCAACTGGATATAACCCATGGCCCTTTATCGTTCTGAAATGTGAGGAATACAGTGACTTCTTTGCTCCTAGCCTCAAAGAACTTTAGAATGTTAAAAACAGTTGACCTTTTCAAAGCAAAAAGCTGTGCTCAGCTCTTCTCTGTTGCGGTATCATCAGTCTCCTATGCCCACATATCCCCTAGACTTCTCATTCCTAAGTGATTTCCTTCTACCTAACGCCTGCAGTCCAAGAGACTGATGGTTCAGATAAACTATGGGGCAATCTTGGCAGCTATATCTTTTCTTTGTGGGAAGGTCAATTTACCCTTTGAAAAACATGAAGAACACAAAAATATGACTAATGCATGCAAGGTTAGAGTTCAGAGAGGAATGCAAGACAAAACACCTCGGCATTCATACAGTAGCCTTCCAAAATCATACCTAACTCACTACTTCTTTGGAGTCATCATCCATTTCCCCTCTCCTTCCACAAGCATATACTTAATATTCAGTTTTCACAGCACAGTTTGCACACATGCTTTTCCTTCTCTTATAGAAAACTCACACTAACCCTTGGGCTTCTCAGTAAAACAGCTTTCAATGACTCCAGGGAAATGAAGTCACTCCCTCTTCCGTGCATGTATTAAGTCTTTGTTCATATATCTATTATAATGCCTACCACATTATATTATGTGTTAAATTTGAGGATGAGGATCATGTCTCAGTCAACCAGGGATTAGCACAACCCCTGATAGACAGTAGATATCCTATGCATTTTGTTTGTTTATTTAGAGACAGGGTCTCACTTTGTTGGCCGGACTGGAGTACAGTGGCATGATCATAACTAACTGTAACCTTGACCTCCTGGGTTTTAGCAATCCTCCTGCCTCAGCCTCCCAAGTAGCTGAGACTACAAGCAGGTGCCACCATACCCAGTTAGTTTTTAAATTTATTTTTTGGTAGAGATAAGGTCTTGTTATGTTGCTTCCTTAGGCTAGTCTCAAGCTCCTGGCGTCAAGCAATCTTCCCACCTTAGCCTCCCCAAGTACTGGGATTAAGGTCATGAGAGCCCTCACCCCTAGCTTGATGCATTTTTTTGAATCAATGAATGAATTACTATCATCTAAATTGTTTGCTTTTATTTCTCTCCAAAATTATCGCTTCTCGGCCTTTTGGCTAAGATCAAGTGTAGTATTTTTCTGTAAAACTCGTTTAATAATAGGATTGTCTATAAATAACAATGACAATTTGTTCTATAAATAAGTTCACTAGCAGAAAGACCCTAAAAGGGATAATCGCATCATTCCTGGAAAGATTTCAATTACATCAAACTTACCCAAATAAGTGGGAAAACGTCTCAAAATCAAATTATCAAGCACGTCTTTATAATAACAAGGAAAAATGTGCTTGTAAAACTTGCACTTGTAAAACTTGCACTTGCATTTCTAATTTTTCCGCTCAACAGAATGTAACAGAAAATGATACACAAACACACAAACATCATGTGTAGATTTTATTTCAGAAGATCAAAATAATAGGTTTTTACAGTTGAAAGGGACTCCTTGGTCAGGCGGCACCTGTGGCTCAAAGAGTAGGGCACTGGCCTCATATACTGGAGGTGGCAGGTTCAAACCTAGCCCTGGCCAAAAACTACAAAAAAAGAAAAAAAAGAAAAGTACTTCTTGGTTATCTAATTCAACCCTCTTCTATCTATGAATCTCTATAAGAGCCCTGATTAATGTTTATTGTTCATCTACTTTCTGTTTGAATACTTCCAGTAAAAAGGAGCCTCTGCCAGGGGGCAGATTTAGGCTCAAGTAGTCTTTAGCCATTGAACCCAGTTCTTCCTTCTCAAACCACAAAGAATTATTCCTTCTTCCTTGTGGTAGCCTTATAAATAGTTAAACACAGCTATATAGTTATCTCATGTCTTTTTCTCTTCTAGACTTTCTAGTTTCATTCATTGCTTCTCATATGTCGTATTTTTCAACATTTTCACAGTGATTCACAGCCTCAAGATATATTCCAGTTTGTCTCAATACTTCCAACATGGAGCCTGGAATAATCCTCCAAGTGAGATTTACCCAGTGCAGGGAATTTTCCAGAACAAAACTAAAATACAGAGTGGCCATAAAGTTCATGTGCAATTTTGACTTTTTCATTTTCAGCAGCTTTTAAAATTAATGATGTATGAAGAGCATTTTCTCAAATTATTTTTAACATTCTCTTTCAGAAAAGCAGTATAGCTAATTATAGCAATTTTGAATTGCACATGAACTTTATGATCATCCTGTATATCTCTTATTCTAGACTCCGTTTAGGTACTATTCAAACTTGTTCTGGCTCTTGAGTGAGGTAAAGTCAAACTTGGGCAATGGTTAGTAGGAAAGGGGATAACATGAAGCCTGGGTGGGAACGGAGCTAAGAGAACTGATTCAACTCTGGATCTTTAGTTGGAAGGCAAAGCTGCATAGATGAGCCCTAGATAAATCTTTCAAGAGGTTTTGATAAGTTAGGACCAGGCTGCAGCAATATTTGAAGTCAGGCAGGTGGCAGCATCATGCCTCCCTCAGGCTTTGGAGCAGGCTCTCAAACACCTAGTGGAGAACATGAGAATTAAGGAGCAATCTCTGGGCAAAGATGTTGCAAAGGTCTAGGCAAATTAAAGGCCAGAAGACTGGGGTTCAAAAGGGGCTATATTTTAGGGGGAAACAGAGGTAGTACAAATCAAACTGTCTCTAGAGACATAATAATTTTTGTTGAATTTCATCTTCTCCCCTTTCCAAGGTTAAGTTTCCTCATGTGAAAATGGAAATAATAATAGTACCTACTTTAAAGGATTGCCATAAAGATTTAGTGGAATCATACATAGAAAGTATAGCAGATAGTTCAAATGTTATTATGATAGACTGAAATGCACAAAATAAAATGTATATAAATGAATTTCATTTTTGCAGCTTTTAAAAGTAATGATGTACGAAGAGCATTTTCTCAAATTATTTTTAACATTTTCTTTAAGAAAAGCACTATAGCTATTTTTTTTTATAGTTTTCCTCTTTCTTTTTTTTTATTGAATGGTAACTATGTACATGAATGCACTTCTGGGGTACAGTGTGGGGTTTTCACATGCAATCCGAAATACTTCCATCAAACTGATCAACACAGCC
>CAUYQV010005997.1:0-18935 GCA_963574575.1 Galagoides demidoff
GAATAGGAAAATTAGTAGAATAACACTAATTAAGAAAATTTATTTTCTCAGAAAGGTATTATTTTATTGCACCAACAAATAGCACATCTCTGTATCAGGAAGGTCTGTTTTATTTGTGCATAACAGTCACGAGTTGAATGAGTCACAGGCGACTTGCAGAACATACCAAATTACCAGATTGTAGAAATGGGCCACGTATGCAGCCAAGTACAGTTTAGAAGATGGGCTCATGAATGAAAAGAAGACGACAGTGTGTAAGAACTAGTTGAAAGCAATGATTCCTCCCGACCCCCCACCTCCGGGTAGGACCTTTTATTTTTTGTTCCATCACCTGATCTCAGAGACCAGAATTCTTAAATTGAGGTTGCCTGAAGCATAATAGAGATGTTTGTTTGCAAACAGTGTCATTGCTTTTTAAAAGTCAGTGACATGAAATGTCTTCGTGTGAGTTACTGATGTTTTTTAAATTGCACAGCTCCTGATTTAAAGGGAGAAAGCAATTACTGTTGAGAGGAACATGGACGCACAATGTTGCTCTCGCACTGGAGCAATTTTATTCTCCTCCTAGTGAAATTTCGGGGTGGGGTACACATTCATTCCTGTGCCCATCTTATAGTGGCTTGCAAAAATAATAACCAAACATGTTTTATGAGACAGTGAGCTTTCTCTGAAGAGAGGCGGTCTGCAGTTAATTCTGCCTGGACCAGCTGATTATCTTCTGAGACTTCAGGCAATTTGCTGAAGCTCTCTGTGCTACAGTTACTGCAACTATAAAATGAGATGGTAACGGTGTCATCCTGGTGGGAAGATGGTGAACATTAAGTGGCTGAGGAAGAAAAGCAGCTCCTAACAATGCAGGACAGATGTGAACCCGCAACACAGGACATGCTCAGCAGGTGTGAACCCACAATGCGGGATGCGCTCAGCAGATGTGAACCTGCAATGCAGGACGCGCTCAGCAGGTGTGATCCCGCAACACAGGACATGCTCAGCAGGTGTGAAACCGCAATGCGGGACATGCTCAGCAGGTGTGAACCCGCAATGCGGGTCGCGCTCAGCAGGTGTGAACCCACACTGCAGGGCACCCTCAGCAGGTGTGAACCGGCACCACATTGACTTCCGCTTGTGTGAAAGGAAGTTATTGTGTGAGTGCTTATTATAACGTGAGGTTGGGTACAAGATGTAATCTCTCTGATTATTAAATCTATACATTTAATAACAAAGTATCATTTCTGTCCAATTTCTGATCACTCCAGTGCAGTGAAATCTAGAAACGGGTATTCCTGATACTCACCAGACAGCGGAGTTTTCATGCCACTGAATTCATTTGCTTTCTCTTGTGTCCCTCGGGGGATTTCCTGCTCTGCATTCTAAGTACAGAAGTGAGAAAGGGAAAGAAATGGGTATGAAGAAGGCCCCTTAAGATCAAGTATAAGATTGAAGACGTTTAGAGCAATTTGCTACTGTGGAAGAATGCTGAATGTAATAAAACAAGCATTTTTGGCAATGGTACTGCCACTAAACAGGTATTTTTCTCATAAGCATTTCATGATCCTGTTGTCCTATACTCTTGCTAAGGTAAAAAAAAAATACAAAAAGCCATTTATTTATTTATTTATTTAGAGACAGAGTTTCACTTTGTCACCCTCAGTAGAGTGCTGTGGCATCATAGCTCACAACAACCTCAAATTCCTGAGCTCAAGCAATTCCTTTGCCACAGCCTCCCCAGTACTTGGGACTACAGGCACCTGCCACAGCACCTGGCTATTATTAGAGACAAGGTCTCACTCTCGTTGAGGCTGGTCTCAAACTCCTGAGCTAAAGCGATCCACGTGCCTCAGCCTCCCAGAGTGGTAGGATTACAGGTGTGAGCTACTGCACCAGCCTAAAAAGCAATTTTAAATGTTGCCATTTCCCCCAAATTTTGTAGTACTTTTAAATATGTAAAGAACTGTTTAGAAATGCTGCGGTTTAGGTATTTGAAAGTCATAAAATGGTACGTTTCAAAACATTTCCAAAAGTAAATTGTTTAGAAATGATTGAAAATCCATTTTCCCAGATGACAAGTGTTTATGTACATTTGACTTATCTGTTTGTCGCTTAATGGGAATTTGAAATTTAAACAAGACAAACTCCGTTGGCTGGTTCTGCGGCACAGTCAGCATGTGTGGCTGTTAAATAAGGCAAACTTCCTGTTCCTGTGTGAATGATTTGCCCTTCCCCCAACAGTTTTGCTGAATCTTTGCAGTGAGGTTTACGTCTTAGCTTATGTAAGGACCATTCACTTACTGCTGTTCCCAAACTGTGCACCGAGGTGGTCCAGGGAGACATAGCAAACTCAAAGGGGCTCTGAGGGATATTTTAATTTTTGAGAGAAATTCAGCAATATTTGTCAAACACCAAATGAAACATGAGCTTAAATTACCTCAGTTTCAAAATTCGGTTGTGCCACCTTCCTTTTAATGATGTCATGACTTTGCAAACCTGAATTTTCAGGGGTTTCTGTGATAAAAAGCAAATACCAAGCAAAAATCAATACAGGAGAAGAAATGAAGATGGCGTTATCTGACTCCAAGGCTCAAGAAGTTCTTCAGTGCCCCAAAGCACTGACTTGTTAAGGTACAGATGGTAATTCTTCGCTATGTGGGCCTCACACAGGTCAGGCATTATTTTGTCCCAGGGGCACCCTGGGAATCTTACGGAGACGCAAAGGTCCCATAAACCAATAAACTTTGGAACCCTCTGATGTTCTTACAAAGTCAAGCAGTGGAAATGTTCTGACCACTTACTGCATTCACTCGCTTATCACAAGAAAAAAAAATTGATTTTTAAAAAATAAACCTGTACAACAACACTCAGATATTAACGTGAATTTTCATAGATCCGAATTCTTTTTCCCTCCAGTGGTTTCAGTTTGATGCTGTGGAGATAGGACTTAAAATAACATTTTTCTAGAGAGTGAAAAATGCTTAATAAAGAATCTATTATTCATTTATGAAAAGACAATAAAAACAACAATGTTTTTATTATTTGCATAAATAAAATAATATTTATCTACCACTCCCACTCACACTTTTTTTTCTAGTCTGCCCTCTTCTCTCTGTCCAGCCTTTTACCTCATATTAAATTATAAAGGTCTGTGGTACCAATAAGAGAAAATATCTTTAGAAGTCATTACAAACTTTCTTTTGCTTGTTTATTTGTTTTTGTTTTTTTTTTTTTGAGATAGAGTCTCACTCTGTTGCCCAAGCTGGAGTGCAGTGGTATCAGCCTAGCTCACAACAACCTCAGACTCCTGGGTTCGAGTTCCACCTGCTTCAGCCTCCCAGTAGCTGGGACTATAGACATGCGCCACCATGCCCAGCTAATTTTTCTAATTTTAGTAGTGATGGGGTCTCACTCTTGCTCAAGCTGTTCTCTGAATTTCTGAGCTCAAGAGAACTGTAACTTGGCCTCCCAGAGTACTAGGGTTACAGATGTGAGCCACCATGTCCAGCCTATTGCAAACTTTCAATTAATTTTCATATTAATCACAAGCATTCTACCAAGAGTCAGGCAGACACTGGAAAAATAAAAGACTAATCTAAGATTTTAACAAAAGGTAGAAATGAAAGGTATTTGGATACCTTGAAATTATCTGGCTGATACCACTATTTCCTAGAGCATTGGTTCTCAACCTGTGGGCTGTGACCCACCGGAACTATATTAAAGGGCTGTGGCATTAGGAATGTTGAGAACTACTGTCCTAGAGAATCGTGGGTTGAATATTGTTCCATATTTCCTTTCTTCTAGATAAGAATCTTTAAGATGCCTAGTCACAGAGTTTCCTCCATATCCTGACAACACCCAATGCAGAGCAAAGCCCTGATCCCTTGAATCTGCCCCAAAACACTTAACACAAGCAAAATATTATAAATCTATTCTAACACCATCGTGTAGAAATGGTGTTAGAATTTCTTGTCATTATGGGCAATGAGCCTGGCTTTATTCAACCACAGATGTGACCCTGGTGGTTCTTGGTTTGCCAGGGTCCCACCCTGGGGCCAGGTTCCTGTAAGACCAGTGGATCTGGTGGCAATTGACTAAAGAAAAGTAAAGTTAAAAGCAGTTAGAGGTAAAGAGACAGGACATGAAGAATAGAGTTTGTTTTCTAAGGTGGGAAACACAGGAGACCATTGCTAGCTTGTGGGGTTCCAGCAAGTGGCCCTGAGTGTTTGTTCCACTCAGGTTTTATTAAAGGGTATTATCTCATTTAGTCCAGAGGGTAAGCAGAGGAAGGGAACAAAAACATCAGCAGTTTCTCTGAGTAAGCATGTTTGTTTTTATTCTATCTAAGATCATTAACTTTAAGAGTCAGAGCAGACGTGAGATAGCTGAAACCTGAGCTTTGTGTGGGGGCAGCCTCCTGCCTGTGGTCACACACACAGATTCCTTGGGGGAGGTTAATCCCCTTTAGTCCTCTGTGGAGTAGACACCACTGTGTCAGTATTCTCTGAAGAATCAGTGGAACAGAAAAATTTTTCTCTGATCTCCACCCCAGAGGCAACTTTCTCTGTTGACTAAGGTATAAGCCCTGTTATCCATATTTCAGGACTTGAACTGTTCCCTTGATCTCTGCCCTGGCCATAATATAAATACCCACAATGGGTATTTGCTTTGACTTTCATCTGGGCAGGAGACAGCCTGGTTGATATTCCCCACCAGGCCTTGCATGCAGCTTCCTTCTAGGGCCATTCTCTTCTTCAGAGTGTTTACAGACCCAGTGTGGGTATTGGCAAGCTGTATCCCTTACAGGCCAGGCTTCTAGCAAAAGCAGGAACTGCTCAGATAAGTAATTTAGCTGCTGGTTTAAAAGTAAACTAGCTAAACTGTTTTTATTCCACCTTGCTCAGCTTATGTCTCTGTTTTTCCATTTTTCTGGGGATGGTTTCCCTTGCTAAGAATGGGGTCTTTGGTCCCCATTCTGTCTGCATTGGTTGGTTGGCAGTGACATGGGTAGCAACTTATTTCTGAATACTGTTCCACATGACATGAGTCCCTCAGGAGATTAATCCATAAAGCAATAAGAAGTGCTCTCTCCCTTCTTAGAAAACAGGCTTTTTCTCTTAGATAACTCTGCTCCCACTGTATTGCCCACTACAATCCAAGGGCAGGAACCAGTGTTTAGAACTAGAGGCTGAGAGCATGGGAGAGCAGAGTGACTAAACTGTTAGACCCAATTAGACCAGATTTTGTTAGATTCTATTAGGAGTTTCTTTAAATGAAATATCTCAGCTGAAACAGAGCTGTATTCTTTGGAAAACCAAAATAGGGTGACAAAGATGAAATCGTGCATGTGAAACATGCTACAAACAGTTTCAGGACTAAAATCAACAATGGATATTTTAAATAAAGTTATCGCCAAGACCAGATTCTGGTAAACTATCAGCCTTCAAGTCTGTGCTCGAAGTTGACATATAAAGACATTATGATGGGTGCTTCAGGGCAGGTTTTGAGGTTTTACTCACAGAAAGACAGAACCTCATATGGAATCTTGATAGTTTTGTTTTGCTTTGTTTTTCTTGTAGTGGGAATACATCTACCGTATCACTGTGGCTTCAACTAGAAGTGTAGAAGTTTTCATAAACAAGTTCATCCAGTGCCCCTGTTTGTTTTTTCACTGACAATTGTCAAATAATATGGTCCCTTAATTTATTTATTTTTATTCATTCATTTATTTATTTACTTACTTCAAGACAGAGTCTCAAGTTGTTGCCCTGGGTAAAGTGCTGTGGTGTCATAGCTCACAGCAACTTCAACCTTTGGATGCAAGCGATCCTCTTGCCTCACTTTTTCTATTTTTAGTAGAGATAGGGGGTCTCACTTTTGCTCAGGCTGGTCTTGACCTCATGAGCTCAAGCAGTCCACTCACTGTGGCCTCCCAGAGTGCTAGGATTACAGACGTGAGCTATCATGCCTGGATTGGTTACCTAATTTATAAGAATTCTATAGTTTGTACATAGTTTATTTCTAGTCTATTATTTAACTTCCACTTAAAGGACACATTTATGTATATGTTATATATGTACATATTTATACACATGTATACACATATGCTAATATATATTCACACAATACATACATGCCTAAATATTATAGACACACATGTGTGTATTTAATAAAATAAAACATCTTGAGGCTGATCAAGGCCTTTGAGTTTTTTCCTCTAATTTTAATCTCATCCTATAGCTAAATCCTGTTTTTTTTTAATGGTGAGAAATTAAAAACTATTAATGAAACATTCTTAAATCATGTATTTCTAATCCAAGTATCTTGGCATCCACTCCTTTCCTGTTATTTCCATCTAGGAGTCACAGGCTGTGGTCATTTGCCATAAAGCATTCTGGACTGTTAATGTTAAAATAGTGGAAACATTTTCCATAAAGTCATTACAGTTTAGAAGATGAAGTTTATGAGTACTAATTTGTACTTTTTTTCCCCTTAGCCCAGTGGTTCTCAACCTTCCTAATGCTGCAGCCCTTTAATACAGTTCCCGTGGCTCATGACCCACAGGTTGAAAACCGCTGCCTTAGGCCACTATCACCAAACAGAACCTGTTAGGATGTTCAGGGCTACCAAATTCTTATGTATGTGATGTGAATTTTTCACTGTGGAGCGTAATTTTGTTGAAAAAGTCAAGTCTAGAAGAAATACATAGTATTTTCAAGTCAAGTGACACTGCATTTAGGATATAACTGATAATACCCCTAATAATCTAATGGTCTTTTAGAATATTTAGGTCTGTAACAGAAGCAGGAATTCATTGATAATTAAACTATATATGATTAAAAGTGATAAATAATAGCATAAATTGGGGTTAATCATTTTATGTTATTTCCTCCCTCTACTTACAGTAAATTGAATTCAGAGAAGCCCATTGCTTGGCTGAGATTAATATAAGGCTCTTGGTAGCTGCAATGGTTTAGAAATAACACATTTTCTTATTATTTCATTGTTCTCGCTCTTCACTTTAGTGCCAATAGAAAACTTGCCAGTTGAAATTGTTCCTTCTTATTCTGAAATAATGGATCCCAATCCCCAGGAGGGTGGCCTAGCCCCTCCAAACTGACCAGCTGGCGTGGGCCACCAGTTATGTGGGTGGAGGGAGCAGAGGAGCTTAGGGGGAGGGATTTGCCTTTACTCACAGTTCATTTGTGCTCCACTGGGAGTCCCCAGGTCCTGCCTTTGAGATGCATCCAGGCTCCCCTCTGCCCAGACCTAGGCCAAGCAACCAGCCACTGGTTTCTCCACACTCCACCAGCCACACCACCAACTCTCCTGATGTGATGTCAACACGGAGGGGAGCCCTCTTATAAATGCAGCCTTATAGGGGTATAATTAGCCCTGTTTTAGACCTGCAGTTTATGAGTTTTGACAAATGGCTACGTCCACATGACTATCATCCAAGTGATCATTGCATTTTAGTGCCTTTTTTTTTTTTTATTTGGAGATAGGCTAGACTGCCGTGGCATCAACCTAGCTCACAGAAACCTCAGACTCCTGGGTTCAAACCATCCTCCTGCCTCAGCCTCCCAAGTAGCTGGGACTGCTTTGTGCACACCATAGTGCTGGGCTATTTTCTACTTTTAGTAGAATCAGGGTCTTGCTTTTACTCAGACTGGTTTTAAATTCACTGGAGCTCAAGTGATCCCCCCACCTTTGCCTCCCAGAGTACTAGAATCCTAGATGAAATTCAGTATCTCATCTCAGTCCTTACCTACTTACACACACAGATTACAGGTGTGAGTCACTGACCCCTGAAGCCCCTAGTGCCTTCCTTATCCCCCTCAGGACAGAAGCCACAGGCCTGTGACAGCCACATCCTGGTAGCCTGGGCTCCCTGTAGCATCTCCCAGTAGGGCCCTGGACTCACCCCACTTCACCCTCTGGCCTTCTCACCTCTCTTTGGACCTGTCAAGCACACATGTCCCTCAGGATCTTATCACTCCCTTTTTCTGGAATGTTCCCTCCACTCAGCACAAATTCAGGTAGGCTCCAGGGTCACCTTCTCTGAAGAGTCTTCCCTGGCTGCTATGCTTATTCTAACACCCCACCTGAGCCTCCCCACACACTCTCACACACAGACGCACTCACACAGACACACAGACACACACACACAGACACACACAGACATGCAGACTCATACTCACATAGACACACTCTCACATGCACACACACACATGCACACACAGGCACTCAGACACACTCACCCATAGACACACTCTCACACGCGCACACATATTCACACACTCCAACACACTCTCACACACCCCCAAAACTCACACTCAGACACACTCTCTCACACACACTGGTATTCCCTGTCTCTGTGCTTTATTTTCCCATCAACCTCATGAGTTTCCAGGGGTGGTCATGACAAAGCTCTGTGGAAGAGTGGCAAGTACACCAGGACTCTATCCTCCCAGAGTTCAGGAGGTCAGAAGCCTGGATCCAGGCAGGGCAGGGCAGTGCTGGCCCTTCCGGAGGCTCTGAGGGAGATCGTCCCCTGCCTCCTCAGTTCTGGGGTCTTGGCCTGTAGATGTGCCACCACGGTCTCAGCTTCCGTCTTCCCATCGCCGTCTCTTCATGTCTGTGTCTTTTCTGTCTCCCGTGAGGGCACTCTCTCAGCTTAGGGGACACCCAAATTCAGTATGATCACATCTCAGTCCTTACCCAGTTACTCGCACAGAGACCCTATTTCTAAACTAGATCACCTCATCAGATTCCAAGAGGACATAGATTTGGGGGAGACTCTCTTCAACATACTATTCACTACCACCAGCAAACAATATATTTTACTCTCTTAAAGATTAATTACTAGTTATCATTTGCAAGAACTTAGCTAAGGATGGGAACCTTTGCTCCATATCTCCATTGGCCAGACACACAGTGGCCGCCCAGTGAGCACTGGTTGGAGGAACACGTGAGCTCATGGCTGAATCTTATCACGCAACAGACAGACAGCCATAACACAGGAACACAGCAAGAAGCCAGGGCTTCCAGGCCCTGCTGAAACAAGCTGAAGGTCCAGAAAGCTGCAAATCCAACTAGACAAAGGAGGTGGTCAGGAAGTCTGTGAATCAATAGAAGAGTCTGCCTGATAATCAAAGTCACATCCAAGACTCTCAGCACTGGCATTAAAGGTGGTACCTCTTGGAATATGCCCAGCAGTTCCTCCACCTGCTTGGCCGGGGGGATGGTCCGTTCCAGGCTTACCGGGGCCATATTCGGGGATCACATGGGCTTAGGCATTTATTTCCTGCAACTGCTATCACAAATTAACACAGAACTGGTGGCTTAAAACAGCCCATGTTGATTCTCTTACAGTTCTGGAGACCAGAACTCTCATATCAGGTTCACTGTTTCACAGACGAGGTATCTGTATGGCCACGAGGTATCTGTATGGCCCCGTTTTCTTGCCTTTGCAACTGTGGACCTGCACTTCTTACATTTCCTGGCTCATGGCCCCTTCTTCCGTCCTCCGCAGGGTAACCTGGTGCTTCAGTGTTACATTGTCTTGTTATGCGTCAGATTTCCCTCTGCCCCTCTCTTCTAAGAACAGTTGTGATGGTTTTAGGGCCTGCTGGGCAGTCTCCCATCTCGAGATGCTCGGTCCCATCTGCATAGTCTGTTTTGCCATCCAAGGCCACATGCACAGGTTTCAGGGATTAGAACCTGGATTACACTGGGCGCTGTTACTCAGCCTCCCGTGATGTCCTAGCTAGAGACGGACCACAAATGTGGGGACAATTATGGAGTTTCCCAGGTTTCTCACTGAGGATTCTGTCCTTTCACTCAGCTAACAGCGATAGCCCCTTCTATCCCCTATTAATTTCTCTCAAGTTGGCAGAGCTACTTGTGAGGAAATTGAACTTGAACTAAATATATAGATGCTTATGTTTGCAACATTTGAGTTCTATTTTGGGTACTTGATTTTTCATTTCTGGTTTCTCACGTCGTCCTATGTGGTTTGTCTTCGTCAAAAGAGATGAGTGTAGCTAACAATGCAATTTTCACGTGAGAAGGGGACCCTCTGCCTGGAGGGATGGAGGGAGTAGCCACAGTGGGTGGTCCCAGAGAATCCTTTGCCCCCATGGGCTGCGTGTGTCGCTATGGAGTCCGTGGTTGCGCCATCATGAGACTGAGTCCACAAGCCACCTTGAGGCATTATCATTTAGGGTGACTTTGGAAATTTTTATTTTTCTCAACATGTCAAGCTTGGAGGAAGCCATTTGTTTCTGAAAACTATGTAACCATTGAGCTTGCTTTCCAGATAGTCATAATTCTAGTGCTACTGTTTATATGAAAGCAATGTTTTGTTTGTGGTTTATTTTTCTTTTTTTAAACGTGGTCATCATATAGAGCAGCGTTTTGGTTTTGGTTACAGACTACCCAGGATTAAGATCTTAATACTTTCATGTGGTTGTCACTGGATAAGTTTCCTTTGGTCAACAAGGATTAAAGTATCTCCATGTTGTCATTAATAACTCCTAACTTTATTATGACAGCCACCCCGCCACCCATCTCAACTCCATCAATAAGACCAGAGGAAAACAAAGCAGCCTGCCTCATGGCTCTAGACATAAAAGTGAAAGGCAATATGGTCTTTACAGCTTTTAGAGTTCAAAAGTTGATAAGCGATGGAGATTTTCATACATGTCACTAATGCCCTGCTCTGAATGGAAATCGTTTGGATTGCAGTCAAGTGAGCCATATTCCCCTCACACAAAGCTGTGCTGAAAATCATATTTTTGAATTCATGAGGCCTCTGGTCGTCCTAGGACTGTTTTCAATGGGGAAACCAGATAAAATGTTTTGACAGTGCGTTAAGTCTTTGGGTTTTGGTGCCAGTACCACACAGGGACGAATTTCAGACTGTTTGCTGTTTAGCTCTGTGAACAGCGCTGTGATTTTAACAACTTGGATAGTCCATATAAGAGTGAGGATTCAGTCACAATATTGTCGTCTATGTGACATGTTTTAATGGAGAAAAGGTTACATTTGCATATTCTCTAGCTACATTAACATTTCTAAAGTGAAGCCCGGTAACAAACGGGAGTTATGAGTTTGGCTTCTGTAGGAAATTAGAGACGGTTGTTATTTTGTATTCTTCTCTTCTTCGTCTAGTTATGGTAATACCTGGCATTTCTAGAAGGCCCACACTGTGTGCCAGTTCTTGCTCTAAGGAGTTCACATACGTTATTTCTGATCCTCCCAACAACCCTACAAGGTAGGAATTATTATCTCAACATGATGGATGGGCTCAGTGTGTGTCTCTTCACTGAACAGCTCCCTGCCAGCCAGCGGAGACTCAGACCTGAGGCACAGCTTGCAGAGACCGTCATGGCGGAGCAGGAAGTGAACCACGCCTCTTGCGACCAGAGAACGCTGCCCAGCATAGCACACTGCCTCTGAAAGAAGTTAGGGGAAAAGGACATCGTTACAAAATGGCAAATTTAACATAAGCTAAAGGCAGTGTCTCTCTTTACACTCCTAGTTTTTTTTAATGAATTATAATGTCCAAATTAATACATGTCAGAAAAAGGTTATGAGGTTTTAGGAAATTAAGTAGTACTACATAAATTTTAGAGAAAAACACATTTTTATAGCAGTATTAAAATAACAACTACTAGAATACATCCAGCTCTTCATAGTTTACAAGGACTTTCACATATATTATTTTACATTGTCATTTAGAAAGAAATCTCAAGAAATCAGTGGTAATATTCTCTGTATTTGATCCAGGGAAACCAAGGCCAACAAACCTAAGGAACTGTCCTAGATTTATGGGATAAAGTGTTGGTCCCCATCCTTTTTGGCACCAGGGACTGGTTTCATAGGAGACAGTTTTTCCAGGGACCAGAGTTGGGGGTGATGGTTTCAACATGCACCTGTAAGCAGCTGATCTAGTCTGGTCTCTGTGCAGCCAAACCTCTCTGCTAATGGTAACTTGTATTTGCAGCCGCTCCCCAGTGCTAGGCTCAACCCCTCAGCTCCACCGCAGATCCTCAGGCAGTACATCTCATAAGGAGACAGCCCAGCTCCCTACATCAGCTTACAGCAGGGCTCATGCTGATAATGAGAATGCAGTGCTGTTGCTGCTCTGACGGGGCAGCGCTCGGGGTGTGATGGGAGTCGTGGGGAGCAGCTGTAAATACAGGGGAACCTTCACTTGCTCACCTGCCGCTCTCCTCCTGCTGAGCAGCCCTGTTTCTAGCAGGCTACAGACAGGTAATGGACCATAGTGCAGGGTTTGGGACCACAGAGATGAAAAGCAAGATGTTCAAGTTCTGAACCCCTTGCCAGTTATTCTGATGCGGAATCCTGTGCTCATTCTAGTACAGTAATCAAGAAGGGAAATATAATTTTTAACAGGCTTACTCAACAAAAGTGATCAAACAGGCCAGGTTGGGCCAGGCCTTCAACCCTGGCTCTGATGACCTTTGGTGACCAATAATTGCTGGACTGTCCTATGAGCTGGAAGATGTCCAGCAGCTCCCTGGCCTCTGCCCACTAACTTCAGTCATTGCCAGTGGTCCTCTGGGAAACACTGTTTCCATATGTTTTAGACATTGTACTTTAAAAAGTCACTGTTACAGCCATATATAAAGAGAATGATTCCAGCAGGCAGCGTAGTTACCTGGCTGAGTTTATGGATTTGGAAGCAGACCACTGGAGTTTGTTTCAGCTCCACCAGTTAAGTGTGTGACCTCTCTAAGCTTCTTCCCCTATACCAGGCATCCTCAAACTACGGCCCACAGGCCACATGCAGCCTGCCTAGGACATTTAACTGGGTGTTTTTGCCACTGCCTGTCCTGCTTAGCAGCCCACTCATCTCGGGGCCTGTAGTCCGGCCCTCCAGCGGTCTGAGGGACAGTGAACTGGCCCCCTGTTTAAAAAGTTTGAAGACCCCTGCACAATGAAAGTAAACTATGTGGGGTTTGCTGAGATTGAAGACGTGCTGTGTGTGACTCAGGAAGCTTGACACCTGGCATTTAGTGTGTGCCCCCTTACTCCTTGAGATGATTATTCTGCCTGTTCTGTAAGTCTAAACAGATCTAAGTTTCCTTATATTCCTTTCTTTATACCCATAGACTAAGTCCAGATTTTTTGTATTTGAGTGAAAGCTTTGGTTGTCTCATCCCGAACTTGCTTTGGAGGCCCATCTCCAGCTCTCCCCGACCCCTAGGAGGCCCCGCCACCCTGCGGCCGTGCCCCAGCCACCCTGAATGGCTCAGCTTTCCTGCAGAAGGACCCTTCTAGTGACCCCATACGGCTGGTGTGTTCCCTCCCCACATCTGTCCTTCTAGAGCTGTGTTCTCTCGCACGTTACTCCTCGTCCATACAGATTAAGACCTTGCATGAAGAAATCGAATAGCTGAATTCTGGCCAAAGTGAGCTGGTCAGGCTATTTTCTGCCCTCTCGCTGTTTCCTGGGGTGTATCTCCATGAGCAGCAAAAAGTTCCAAACAGAATCTCATCTCAACAAAACACAACTGTTCTAGAAACAGGGACTTGGATAGGAGTCACTCCCCCAAACACTGACTGGAAGGGGTTCCCTTAGCATCTACTTTGTGAAGTTTGAAAGGAGAACATTTGAAAACATCAGTATCCTCTGAGAGGGTAACTGCTGCCCTGGCCAAGTGGCAAGGGACCGCCAGCTAGAGTAACTCAGAACTGACTATCTGGAGATGCAGCCACCTCCAGCCCACCCCGGGGATGCTGGCTGAAGGCTGTGGCACAAGGGACTCATTCTGAGCACTGACTCAGTTGTTCTGATCTGATCTGCTGTGTGATCTCAGTTTTCCTCCCTCATCCCCTTCACTTTCCCCAGAGTAACCCCTTCAGGGGCTTCCCCCTTTCTGACCCCTCAGAGGTATTTGTCACAGTGCAGTGAGAGGGCCCTGGAGGACAGGAGACCATTGCAGCATGTAAGATCTGATCAATGGACAGAGAAGAATGCTCAGGATGGCAGCGTGGAGCATGACTCGTGACTCTGTGTGTTCCCATGTTGGGATGGGCATTCTAGGAATGAACCAATCAAGGGGAGCAAGGACCCTCGCTTTTCCAAAAATCACCAGTAGAAGTGCAGAAATACCTCCCACCCAGCCCCTTCCTTCATTCGTTCATTTTTTCCAAGCACCTTTACATGGCGTCTATTATGTGCAAGGAGGTGTTTTATGGGCCACATAACAAAGATGACAAAAAGATTCGTGACTCTGGCTTCACAGAGCTTCCCAGAGTGGGGAGACACAGTCACCAGTCGTGGCCCACCTCGTGACTGTGTCATCACCACT
This sequence comes from Galagoides demidoff, assembly GCA_963574575.1. Taxonomy (NCBI): domain Eukaryota; kingdom Metazoa; phylum Chordata; class Mammalia; order Primates; family Galagidae; genus Galagoides; species Galagoides demidoff. The sequence continues at coordinate 14,334 of CAUYQV010005997.1, forward strand.
AGGCACCGGCCAAGGAAGTTGAAAACCACTCCCAGAAGCCTGAATTGGAGTGGAGGCCCCTGGGCCAGGCAGACCAGGAAGCAGCGGCTGAGGCTGGAGAGAGAGAGGGCCATGGGGAGCCAGCCGAGCAGGGGGGCTGCGGGAGTATCCTGGATTCTCTCCCCAGGACAGTGGGAGCCACTGAGGTGTGTGAAGCAGGAAGTAGCACCGTCAAGTTTGCTTGTCTATGAAGGTTTGGTAACTTGAAAGGGAAGAGTGGTCAGTGGGAGGTGGAGGGAGACGGACAGGGGCAGCTGGTGAAGGGTGAGGAACTAGGATGAGGATGCAGAGATGAGGACAGAGGGGTCACCTGGGACTCCAGAGGTTTGGGGGTAGGGGAGAGGATAGAGCTGGCAACTGCCTGTGTTTTGACCTGCGAATTAGGAGCTGAGATTCCTCCTGGACCTGTGATTCTCTGGGATGTTAACTCCTCCAGTCAGAGTTTAGGGAGGCAGTACACACATGTACATGCACACACACACACATGCCCCTGAGTCTGTTCCTTGGAGCTCATGTTCAAAACATGCTGTTGATATATGCCGTACAGGCTACTGCCCAATAGAGCAATTACCGTCTGGTTAATAAAATAGACTAAAATGAATTCTTTACTAATCGCTTCCTAGAACCATAGGCTCACCTGAATCCATTTTAGCCATCCAGAGTCTTCTCACTTCTAATTTTAATTTACAGGTATTCAGTAGATTCTGATTTAATTTGTATAAGAATGTAATTCTAGAGGGCTACTTGTGTAAGAAGCACTGTGCTATCTCAGTGTTGCAGACGAGGTTTAGAATCATGCAACAAAAGAAAATTAAATTAAAAAGAAAAACAGCCTTCACATTAAAGCCTGTAATTGTTTTCTGCTGTGATCCCATAGCCAAGAAGGATTCAATAGTTTCTCCGTTATCCGCCATCACTTAAGTATGTTTCTTAGCAAATGTATTATTATTTTACTATATGTCTTTCAGAGAAAGTGTCTATAGCTGCCTAAAATCATATGTAAATTAGTGAAATACTTAACGCTCATTAAATTGAACGCTTTATCTTTTCAATAAAAACTAAGTCACTTCAAGAGTGTCCTACTTCATGTAGCTGTACGGCATTCAGTTGCTGTAAAGAAAGAATCAACATGTCTCAAGGTTTGCTCGACAACTTCTATCAGTTGTGATAAAGCAAAGATAAAGAGAAGATGTTAGAATCTATGAGGAAACTTTTGACCTTTGCCTGTTTCTTCTCGTCCCATTTTTCATGTCTCCTCTTCCCAGATGACAGCATCGACCGGGCATCAGTAGGATGTATGCTTTTGAGTTGTGTCACCGGGGATCACGGGTGATTGTTGCAAAGCCATCTCATTTCTCTTCTAGTGTGTCCTTCAGATAAATAAACCCCTTTGTGACTTATGGGGCAAAGATTTTTGCCTGTGGTCTCTGAGGTTGCCTTTTTATTTCTCAGTTAAGAATTAACTCCCTGGTACAGGGATAGAATTGCCGTTGGCCCCGTTGGCACCTTAGTCTAACTGTTTGTGCTGAAGGATCCCATAATAGAATATTCACTTGCATAAGTGTACACTCAAGCACCTGTTTTAGAATGGGCTTGAATATTTTCGAGCATATTTCTGAAGATTAAATGGACAACTGGTTTCTCAAGAGTAGCTCACGTATAAAAAAGAGGAGACAGGACAAAAGAATGGACAATACGTAAAATTTATTAACATCGTGTGAATAAGACTAGTTCTTTAAATAAGTTCTTTCCCTTTACAAAGTCATCACGTTGCTATACATTTATCCCCAGAGAATCTTGTAGTGGATCTGTCTATATTTGAAGAAGAGATTATGAAAATAACAATGATAATAAAAATAATAATGGTATCGACATTACCTGCTGTCAGAACATTTTGGATTAGACCCTTCCAGTTGTACTTTTTCTTGTCTGATAATTTAACTGAATATAGTACTTAAATCAGACTGTTGAAATAATATATTAAAATAAACATGACTCTATAAATAATCCACTTAAGCCCAAGTGAAAACTGTATTATGTTAATAAAATCATGGGCCATTTGAAGGTATTTTTTCATAAGCTTCGTAAACATGTGACTTTAGTTGACATAATTTAAGATTATCTGCAAATATAATCTATATAATCTATGTATAATATATGTATATAGTTAAAAACTATTCTATTTGCTCAAGGAAATCTCTCCAACGTCCTCTTTTAAATGGATCCACGTGTAAGAAAAACTGAGACGTATTCCCCGGTAGCTGGTGAAGGGCGTTTCCTAAGTGGGCTGCTGGTGTGTTGACAGCATGGTGAGACTTCTCTCTCACACTTTCCTTCCTTTCATTCAGAGAATTTGGGTGGAGAGACCCAGAGCTGCCTGAAGTGATTCAGATGTTGCAACATCAGTTTCCTTCGGTCCAGTCTAATGCTGCAGCCTATTTACAACACCTCTGTTTCGGAGACAATAAAATTAAAGCTGAGGTAAGTGCCCTTGATTCTCAAATGTATACTGTCAGATTCATAAGCACTCAATTTTTTTTTAATGTTGAAGGGTACAAGAAAGAGGGAAAATAAAGTAGTGGTCTTTTAATTTAGATCTATATGTATGACTCAAATGCAGTACTTTCATCTAATTAGGCGGCATGCCTGTGTATCCTTCTCTTCTCCTGATGACGAATGCTGAGGCATAGGCAGCCAGCAATGCCTGCCAGTGTCAACAGAGGCTGGCTTGTCACCTGCTGTACTTTGGGTGTCATCTGTCCTCCTCGTCCCAATTCTATCCCTGAGAGTTATCTCTGCCCCTAGATCCTAAAGAAACACAAAGCATCAATTGTTATCACCTCAAATTATATTTAAAAAAATTTTATAGTCCACATATGCCATGGCGTTTTTGGAGAACTCACTGATAGGATGGAAAATGTAGGCAATAAACTGATTTTGTGTTACAACCGAGTGTGTGGAGCCACTTACAAAGGTAGTGTTAGATATATTACTTATAACTACTTAATGGATAATTGCGCCCCAGTAAGAAGACTATTTTTTGTCCATCAGGTAAATAGTTGTTGGCATGCTCTGTATTTTTGGAATGCCATAAAGAGTATCCATCACAGTGTATGATGTTTCTGGAGAATAACTGTGGTCAGCACAGCTAATTGACTTTTTTTTTAGACAAGGGATAAGCATTTGCATATAAGCAGCTGAGTAATCAAATTTTTAAAGAACAGATTTCATAAACTATAACGAGTCATCTTCATAGTATGTAAGCAAGTTTGAGGATGAATCTAAATTCGTATAAGGATGGAAGGAAGAGATTTGAAGAGATAATTGCAATTTATTATAGAATTCTGCTTACTTGCACTGGGGTGGGTATAGTCTAAGGCTTTTTAATCTTTTTTCCATTTTTTCCTCTGGGACAGCAAGGGCTTGGCCCATGCTCGTTCTTATCAAGAAAGCCGTATTTTTTGTAGAATGAATACGGAACCATGGTGATGAATCAGGTGTGATTTTGTCTCCAAGGCACATTGGACTCCGAGAGACCCCTTTGCTTGTCCCAGGTGGCAGTGACTGTGGTGGGTAGAGACCAGGGATACTGCAAAACTTCTTGTGAAGCAGGGTGCCCGCCACAGTGGGGAGTTATCTAGCCCCAAATGTCAATAGTGTCAGTGTATAGATACAGAAAAATAACGTCCATGTAAGAAAAGTTTAATGTGAAAAAATACCAACTGTTAAAATGACCTAAAAACACATTAAAATTATGTCACTGCTGTCTCCAGGGGAGTTTATCTTAACCATTCTCTGTTTCTAACAGAAAATGAAATGTCTGCAAAATGAAGGGCAGATTTCCAATTAGGGGACCACATAACTTTTTTGAGAATGAACACTTGGACAATTTCTCTTGTCATGAAGGTATATCATTCTATCATTGACATGATTTGATACAGACCCCCCTAAAGTGGGATTGACTGTGTCACCCACACTTTGGCTCTGACATGAAGACTGCTGACATCACTCCCACACCAAACGGGTGTGCTGAGCTGTGGTTCTCACGCAGGGAGGCTAGGCTCTCCGGGGTGAGCACAGTGGATCCCAGGCAGGTCTGGGGTGAGCACAGTGGATCCCAGGCAGGTCTGGGGTGAGCACAGTGGATCCCAGGCAGGTCTGGGGTGAGCTAGTGGCTCCCAGGAAGGTCTGGGGTGAGCTAGTGGCTCCCAGGCAGGTCTGGAGTAAGCACAGTGGATCCCAGGCAGGTCTAGGGGTGAGCACAGTGGATCCTAGGCAGGTGTCTTGGGGTGAGCACAGTGGATCTCAGGCAGGTCTGGGGGTGAGCACAGTGGATCCCAGGCAGGTCTGGGGTGAGCACAGTGGCTCCCAGGCAGGTCTGGGCTGAGCACAGTGGATCTCAGGCAGGTCTGGGGTGAGCTAGTGGCTCCCAGGCAGGTCTGGGGTGAGCACCGTGGAAGTAAGGCAGGGCGGGGGGGAGCGCGAGGGTGCCAGGCCGCTCGGGGGTGTGGTGGGGGGGCCGAGGCGGGACGGGCGGGGGGGGGGTGGGGCGGGGGCGGGGGG
>CAUYQV010006003.1:0-29419 GCA_963574575.1 Galagoides demidoff
ATTTTTTTTTTTTTTTGAGATGGAGCCTCAAGCTATCCCCCTGGGTAGAGTGCTATGGCATCACAGCTCACAGCAACCTCCAACTCCTGGGCTCAAGCGAGTCTCCTGCCTCCGCCTCCCAAGTAGCTGGGACCACAGGCACCCACCACAAGGCCTGGCCATTCTTTGGTTGCAGCCATCATTGTTGTTTGGCGGGCCCGGGCTGGGGATTCGAACCCGCCACCTTAGGTGTACGTGGCTGGCGCCCTAGCCAATTGAGCCACAGGCACCGAGCCCCCTAGTGATATTTTTAATCTGAAATTAGTTTTTATATGGTATATACTTTTCCATTTATTTACTTTTATCTAGTTGTGTCTTATTTTTTTATTTTTCATTTTCTTTTTGAGACAAAGTCTTGGTTTGTCACCTGGACTAGGGTACAGTGATTTCATCATAGCTCACAGCCACTTCAAACTCCTAAGCTCAAGCCATCCTCTTCTCTCAGCCTCCTGAGTAGCTGGGACTATAGGTGCTTACCACCATACCAAATTAAACTTTTCTCTCTTTCTCTTTTCTTTTCTTTTTTTTCTTTCTTTTTTTTTCTTCAGTAGTGGTAGGGTCTCCCTTTTACTCAGGCTGATCTCAACCTCCTGAGCTCAAATATTCTCCTGTCTAGACCTCCCAGAGTGCAAAGATTACAGGCATGAGCCCCTGGGCCCAGCCTATTTGTGTCTTTTTATTTCAAGTAAATTTCTTATATATGGTATATGGTTGGATTATTATTATTATTATTATTTTTGAGTCAGAATCTCCCTTTGTTGGCCTGGGTAGAGTGCAGTAAGAACATCATAGCTCACTACAACTTCAAACTTTTGGATTCAAGTGATCCTCCTGCCTCAGCCTCCCCAGTGGCAGGGACAACAGGTACATATTACTATATCTGGTTATTTTTTCTATTTTTTTGCGCAATTGGGGTCTCACTCTTGCTTAGGCTAGTCTTGAACTCCTGAACTCAAGAAACTGTCCACCTTGGCCTCTTAGATTGCTAGAATTACAGGTGTGAGCCCCTGCACCTAGCCTTGGTTATTTTTTTAAACCATTTCATTGATGTATGATTGACATGTAAAAAGCTGTACATATTTAGTGTATACATCTCCATGAGTTTGGAGATAAGTATACACCTAGGAAACCATTATTACTATCAAGGACATAGACATATTTATCACTTCAGAAAGGCATATTTGTTACCTGCCCCCTTTATTATTGTGTGCGTGTGTTAACCACGCTTAACATAAGATCTACCCTCTTAGCAAATTTTAAGTAGACATACAGTATTGTTACCTACAGGCAGATCTTACTTTTTAACAGCCATTTTTATATCTTTGATCTCCCTTTTTATCTAATAGGGGTATTGACACCATTTATATCTATTATAATTGTTGATATGGTTTCATTCATTCTATTATCTTGCTACTTGTTTTCTTTCGTCTTGTCTGTTTTCCTTTCTTCTTACTTTTCTTGGATTGTTTTGTTGTTGATTTCACGATTCCATTTTACCTTCACTCTCATTTTTTAGTTATGCAGTTTTACATTCTTTCTTTGAGACGTTCTCTAAGCTTTACTGTATATATGTTTCCCTATCACAAGCTTCCTTTAAATAATACAACAGGATTTTACATGTAGTGTGAGAAACTTACAACAGTATCTATTTTCTATCTGCCAACCTTTGTGCCACTGCCATATATTTTATTTCTACCTATTATTAAAAACCCTATAATCCATGTTAGAGTATGTTGCTTAGCATTCAGTCATCTTTAGAAGTGATTAAAAATACCTTTAACACTCATCTGAACTTGTATCTTTCCTGGATTTCACCATTACCTTCTGAAGAGTCATATTTTCATCTGGGGTGACAGTTCACAAGAAGGAGAGGAAGCCAGTCTGAGGATCAAGGAGAAGTTTTATTAGGAGGAAAAAACAGAAAGGAGCCTGATCACAGGTCAGCTCCCTGTCACAAAGTTCTAAGAGGTTTTTATTAACCTTATCAAGTAGTTGGAAGGTGGGAGAGGGTTACTAGGGGGGTCATTCTCTTCTGCAGAGGGAATGATCTTTGCACCAGGGGCTCATTTTGGACTCAATTCCTTTGCAGAGGGCCTGATCTTCCTACTGGGGGCTGAGTTTGATGCCAGCTGGGGCCAGGGTGGAAACTTCCTGTTCTGTTGTTTCCCAGGAACACTGACCTTGAAACCTTCCCGTGGTCTCCATGTGAGGGATCTGCTGTGATCATGCAGTTTGGTGTCTGGCCTGTTTCCTCTAACTAGTGTCCTCCCCAAATGGCTGTACCCTTGTTAGAGTTGTGGGGATTCTTTCCTCACAGTATCAAACTCCTTTCCAAAGAAATTACTTTTACTTTTGTTGTTGTTGTTTTTGCTTTGGTCTTTGGTAACACATTTCTTCAGCTTTTATTTTTCTAATAAAATCTATTTAGACTTCATTTTTGAAAGATGTTTTCATAGGTCTAAGATATTGGGTAAGCAGTTTGCTATTGGATAGGTCACCAGTAAGTCCAGAGAGAGTTCTGCCAGAAATAGCTCTTCCTAAACTTGATATCGATATATAAAATGGTACATGCAACTTGCTGAATTTTATTTATTTAATATTTGTGGGGTTTTTTTGTTCTTCTTTATTGTTTTTGGTTATAAGATTGATCACATGATAGTTCTAAGTTGTTTTCTTAGGAGTTCACGTATACTATCTACTATATATTTTTGAATTTTATTATTTTTATTGTGATATACTATCCACTATATATTTTGAATTTTATTTTTATTGTGATAAAATACACATAACATAAAATTTACTATTTTAATCAGCTTAAGTATACAGTTCAATGGTATTAAATATAGTCATGTTGTTATACAGGCATCACCATCATCCGTCTTCTCTACTATATTTCCAAACTATATTTATTTGTGTAATAACTTTGTAGAAGAAGAAGATGGAGTAAGCTACATACAGTAAAGCTATGCTGACGATTATGGAACCCTAACTGGGACCCTTTAGAAGGGTTCATAGAAATTCTCTAGCTTTCCTTATTCATTTTTTGAGTCACAACATTTACCTATTTTTATTTCATTATTTCCAAATGGCAGTTTGTCCATATTGTCAAGGAAAACAAAAGTAAAATGACAGCTCTCTCTGTCATTTCTTGCTACTTGTTGGCTCCAAATAGAGCTTTTAGCCCTACCTTAGTCTTAATTGGTCATTTGTTAATGAGACATCATGTATTTGATTTTGACCTCAGTAATCTTTTATAATAGTTTAGATATTATAACTTCATTTGTAGGATTTCTCTGTGATGAAAATTGGAGACATTTTATTTCTAGTTTTAAATTTTTAGCAAATAAAAGAGAAACTTTATGGGAATATATTGTGGACTACACTAAATTGTAGTCACTGGTACATAATATTGGAGGCTTAGAAAATAAATGATAATATGTATGTACTAACAATAATTCAAGGCTAGTATTCCACATCAAAATTAGTTAAAGCAGAAACAGGAAAGTTTTCATTTTTTTTCCTTTTTGTACTTAGAGAGACTGCCAGAGTATTGTTCAGTCAAACCTAACTTAAATCCATTTCTTTCTAAGTTTTTGATTCCAACTCTGATGGAATCAACAGCTTTACAATCTGAAGTGGACAGAAGGTAGGAGGAAATGAAACCCTGCTGATGGTAGAGTGCTACGTGCAGGGGGCTGATTCCTAAAACTCACACTTTTTATTCCTGGAAAAGAGGCCCATACACCATAAATCTAATCAGAGTTTCCTGGCAGTGTGAGTAAAGATCAACAGTTGAGTGTAAATTTCACTGAATACCCACCTCTTTTGTCCAAAGACGTTGGTATGCCAGGTCGCTTTCTATTGGCCTTGTATGTTTGAGGCAGGCTTGACAGTGTAGTTACTGGGTCTGCTTTGATGTCACGCATCTGTATTTTCTTGCCCAAGCCTTTTTCCTTCTGTTCTTTGTTTCTCCCTTGATGTCACTTTGATTCACCTTATCTTCTGGGCTTAAAATCTCAGAGCCTTGATTCTTCCTTCTGTGTGCCAACTACAGATGATCTCTGCCTGCCGTGTGCTGTTTCTTCCTTCTGCCCAGTTACCAGCACTTCTGTCTGGATCCTCATTCCCTCTCGCTTGTATTCATCATCTGCTTGGATTTAAACCTCTACCCCATAACTGGATGGCCTTGGATAACCTCTTTTTGATCCTCTGTTGGCTCATCTTCAAAATGTTGACAGTAAAATTACTTCATAGGTAGCTAGAAGTTAAGTGAGCACAGAACCAGACTAGTAAACATTCATTACTTGTACCATTACCACCACTTCCATAAGCACCACCACTGTCAGTACCCTACCCTCCAGGCTGCAGATCCAATCTCATGAGTCATCTCTCTGAAAATCGAGCAAGGGCTTTCAGCAGCTTCAAAAACCAATTCTAACTCCTCATGAGGCCTTACAAGCCACATCCCTGACTATGTTGAATTGTTTCTTTTCTTTTTTTTTTTTTTTTGAGATGGAGCCTCAAGCTGTCCCCCTGGGTAGAGTGCTGTGGCATCACTCACAGCAATCTCCAACTCCTGGGCTCAAGCGAGTCTCCTGCCTCTGCCTCCCAAGTAGCTGGGAACACAGGCGCCCGCCACAACGCCCGGCTATTTTTTTGGTTGCAGCCGTCATTGTTGTTTGGCAGGTCCAGGCTGGATTTAAACCCACCACCTTAGATGTATATGGCTGGCGCCTTAGCCACTTGAGCCACAGGTGCCGAGCCTGAATTGTTTCTGGAGTCCTTATCTTTGTACATGTTAACTGAAAAGACCCATGTTCCCCTTCCCTACCTGACCGGCTCTATGTTTGTCCTCAAGATTATGTCAAAGACCTTTAACTGCTTCCCATGATCCATTCCCCCTGCTTCTTTGGTGGCAGAGCTTTATTCATTTATTTTCGTGGGCTCCTGTTTTCCTGGAATAGAGAATATAGCTCCCCAAAGCAGGGTGTGGCCATATGACTAAGTTGTACCCAGTGGTAGGTGAATGGCTGCTGTGCCTGTGCCTTCTGGTAAACACCATTAAAGGGAGGGAGCACGCCCCAGGGTTGCTTCCCTTCCTCCTCCACTACTGGATGGAGACCAGGTCTTACACAGCCATCCAGACACAGCAGAACAGCGAGACAGAAGGAACCTGGATCCCCATCTGCCCTGTCCTGCTAACTCACAGATTTTCATATGATGAAAAAAAACTTAACTAATTCATCCACTTATTTGGGACTTGCTATTTATAGCAGAATTTGGTTTTAACTTACACAAAAACTTAGGTCAGGAGTCATTCTTCAGCTTCTCCCCCATCATAATTTATGTGTCCTGCAATTTTGTTTCTTACCAAATGAGATGCCTGTACTTCAGTTTTCTCATCTGTATAATGAGGGTGAAAAAGCAAGATGCTCTATCTGAGGGCTGTTATCATAAATGGGATTATGCGTGTGTGTGTGTGTGTGTGTGTGATGTCTGGAGTGAGTGATCAATAAATCTATAGGCTTTATTATGGTTTTTGTTGCTGTTGTTACCACCTCTGCATCATACCACTGGAACGTGAGCTCTTCACAATCTGGTTCTGTGTGTTACTCACCTCTGTGTTTTACACATAGGGCAGATGTTACTTTATTGCAGTCTCTCAATGAATTTATTTATTTATTTTTAGAGACAGAGTCTCACTTTTTCGCCCTTAGAGGAGTGTTGTGGCATCACAGCTCACAGCAACCTCCAGCTCTCGGGCTTAGGCGATTCTCTTGCCTCAGCCTCCTGAGTAGCTGGGACCACAGGGGCTCACCACAACACTCAGCTATTTTTTTGTTGCAGTTTGACTGGGGTCGGATTCGAACCCACCACCCTCTGTATATGGGGTTGTCACCCTACTCATTGAGCCACAGGTGCCGCCCCTATCAATGAATTTAAAAAGCAAAAAAGAATAGAACTTGCCAAAACATCCAAGTATAGAATTTCTTTCTTTTTTGGCTGACGTCTGATTGGCATACTAAGTGGTGTGTATGTTTAAGGTGTGCATCTCACTGAGTGTGAAGAGAAGCATTCACAGTGCAGAATTTTAAAGCATGAGATTGTGGCCATGATAATGCACTTCTCAGACCTGTTCCTTAGGGGAATGTGGTTGACTGATGGCCCAGGTGCTCTGTCCTACCGCTCTATTCACGCCAGGGTTATGCATTCACAGCTGTTCTCAGCCAATGATTGATCATCATGGGGATACTAAGGCCTTCTCAGGACTGTTCGGACATGTGTCTTTGACACAATGACTCCCCATTGGCTTTGCCAGTGCTTTCTTAGAACTACAGCAGGCCAAGACGCTTTCTACCTTCCTTCCTCCCATCTCTTCTCCACAGAGATCAGCTCTGCATCTTGTTCTGACAGCTCTCTCAGGCTCCTACAGCTCTTTCCATATTTTTCCGCACCTCCTTCTTCCCATAAATCACTTGCACATCTAATCCTGTCTTAGCATGTTTCAGTGGATTGAAACTAACTCACACAATGATCATTATTAGTGTTAGTGTACTTTAAGAAGTATCCCTCCTTATAAGAACTTAAATATTATAGTAAATTATTCTAATGTTTCAGTTTTTTGCTGCCCCTGCTTGAGGGGGGATTATACATCTCCACTTCATTGATGTCAGGCTTGTTCATAACATTTCTCCTTCTAGTGGAATATAAGTGGAGATAATGTGTTACCTCCTCGTATAAGCTTTAAAACAGGCATCCTCAAACTATGGCCCGTGGGCCACATGCAGCCCCCCTAGGACATTTATCTGGCCTGCTGGGTGTTTTTGCCTCTTCTGTCTGTCCTGCTTAGCAGCTGACTCATCCCTGGGCCTGCAGTCTGGCTTTCCAATGGTCTGAGGGACAGTGAAGTGGTCCCCTGTTTAAAAAGTTTGAGGACCCCTGCTTTAAGAGATGTCACCTGGGTTTTTTTATTCTCTTTTCCCTCAACCAGAAAGACCACGGGATATCTAGATGAAGACTGTGTATCAGGATAATATCTGCATTAGATATGTAGTGTAAGTGAGGGTAAGCTTGTGTGTTGTTTGGGGGATTTTTTGTTACTGCAGCATTACCTTGCTACGGTTAGATTGATGTTTAAATTTGAATTGGATATACCATCCACTGCAACAGAAAAGATCTATTTTCACAGCTAAAAGCTCCGTCTTCCATGTGAATCAGGCCAAGAACTCATGGTGAAATTTCCTGTGACAGTGCAAATAACTGATAATTTTATCAATGACTATATGAATTAATCTTTATTCTATATTTTTTATATAAAATTAAAATGCTTTCTTCATATTACTACATTTGTGTTTGTGCTTGGTATTGGGTCACCTACTGCGTCCTCTACTCTTTCCTCTGCCACAGGCGAGATCTCCCACCAATTGGGAGACACAAACATTGTATGGTTCTGTAGTTCATTATCTGCACCGGCCAAAGGCAAAGTCAGTGGAGGAAACAATTCATTTGTAGTGTCCCCAAATTCCCACACCCTATACACTCACAGGCAGCCCCTCATCTAGTTCCTTATCTGCTCATAATTCTTCCCACACTCATCCTTTGACCTTACCCCAGGGTGGAAATGATTAAAACATGGGCTGCTTTGCTTGCTTCTTTAATTGCTTCATTTGCATAGGTCTTCCTGTGAGAAAGGCAGAGTGAGGTCAAGGTGGTTGAGAGTGGTGCCTGCTCCATTCCGTTTTGTCTGCACTTTTGCTCCATTCAATAATGTCACTCTCTGCTCACCTACTTTTGTAGCAGAAAGAATGGGAGGTTTCCATAATGCTGGCCTCTATATTTTCTCTGTTTTGTACAAGGTCTTATAGAACCAGCTACACATTCTTAAACCCTTACCTATATCCTTTTCATTTCAATTAGCTAGCCCTGATCCCTTCTCCAATATAAACTGATTGCACTTTGTTAATGATGCCACACTCAGCAGAGGCTACTGTCACAAAAACTTTGGCTCATCTGTCTTTGGTGAATCTGCTATTGGGTTAGAAATATCGGGTACATCAAGAAATTGGTTTGCTTTTCCTTTTTCAAAGAAATATCAGCTTGGGCTAATGAATATTTCTAATTTGGGGGACTCATGATTATTATTTTCTAACTCTAACTTCTTTTTGCCCCTGGGTTATTCCCCTTTGGTTCAGTGGCCACCAGAGACACGAGTGGTTGTGATCAGTGGCCGTGGCAGCTACAGGTGTCTCAGCCCACGAGTTCCAGAGTTGTGTCAACAACTATGCTGCCATGGTGGAGGTTCAATGTGGAATCAATATATATATATGGTTCTTCCAGCAATGTGGAGTTCCAGCTTTCATGTCTAGGTCATCCTGAAAGCTTGGTCTGATCAATCTCTTAAGGGAATATGGACAGACTGAAATACACTTATAGAAACTATTATTAATATAACTTTTTGAAAACATTTTGGGTTCCTTGGATCTAGAGTGGCATCTTATTAATGAACAATGTTAAATGTTAAACATACATGGTTAGTAAGTTTGAAAGTACCCATGTCACTAGGAGCTTCTATTGGTAATAATGCCAATGCCTATAAAAGTCTTTCTAAACATGATATAAAAGGAACCTGAGCTCATTTCATGACTAAACTGGGTTGTGTTAGTGAGAGGGACCTCTACTTTATGTTATCTGCCTTTTAGGGAAGGAAAAAGCCAGGATACTTACTCTCTGTGTCTTTGTGTATGTTTTTGACCATATAAGAATATAGGGCAGGATATTTTCAAGGTATCTTAAAGTCTCTCAATGGATTTCTTCCAGGAACATTAACAATAATGTCTTTAAACCACTTGAAAGAGGTATCATTTAAAGAGTTTTAACTCTTCAAAATATCCCTAAGGTTTGTTTTATGTGGTTTAAACATCTTTGGCCAGCATTGCATCTCTTTTTCCTCCCATTTAAAGTGAGATATATTAACCGTGTTTTCATTTAGTTTCCAAAAATGATTGTATTTTCATAGGGAGATTTCATGCTGGAAATGACATTCTAGGAGGTCTTTAAAAATCTGAAGTTTTAAATTCAAATATGATTTTGTAATTTATTTTTCTAAATTTAGTTCTTGTCCATTATCCACCTGTTCATTTTGCAAAATGTATTGGATTGCTATTTTTAACCTTGTTTGATCAATTTTTTTTAGATGATCCAGTCTGCAATTTGACCTGAAAGGTACTGAGTGGAGTTTTATTGGACCTTTAAAAGTCATTAAATTTACCAAAAAAAAAAAAATTCTAAATAATCAGACTGAAAGTAATTCTGTCATCTTCACTGATGGCTTGTAGTACTCTAGAAGTCTTGTCATCTAGTCATCATGTAGTCACTGGAGTAAAAGCTTTGTAAGCTGATGGTAAACATTGAACATGATACACAGAAACATATTTCTAAGCAGATGTTAATTCTTCAAAAGGAATTTTATCCTTTGAAGTGATCACATGCTAACAACATGCATTGATTCCACTGTTTAAACATGTTTGGGTCTCTTTGGTATTATCTTCAGAGTCCATAAGCCACGGAAGAAAATTAATATTGTACTTTTATTTATAGCTCATTTTTTTGACCCCAAATAGTATCTCCAATCCTGATCTCCCATTTTATTCATATAATTATCTTGTAATTTTTTTTTTACTATTGAGTAAACACATCTTTAAAGAAAAGAGGTTTCCCTGCCATTCATGTTTTAAATGCTTTACACTCTGAAATGAATTCCAAAAGGGGACGGATCCAGAAAGTATGTGAATCAATGGTAGTCTACTGGAAAAACTATATAATTCCCTGAGCAGATTATCTTGCAAGTGAGAACATACCTTTGGATGTAAATCTAGTATACTGGGAAAATCAGCCACATTGCACTCTGATTTTATAGAGGGGGAAAAACTGGGTATAGACTTTAGAGCCGTGCAGACTAGTTCAAAAAGAGCTCACTACTTGCTAACTGTGTCATATCAGGTGCCCTTCTGAGCCACTATTTCCTTAGCTTTGAAATAGAGGTGTGAAAATCAGCTTTGTAGACTAGGTTAGGAACTGGTGTCAAACCATGGCAATGCCTGGGATTACTCCAGGCTCAATGAATGGCATCATAAATGATGTCAGTGTTATCCAAATATCTGTACATAGCTCGTAGAACACTTTAGCTTCTTTCTGATATAACTGTATTATTGGACATCAACTCTTACAGAAAGAAATGGATGTATGATGAGGTTTGTTGAAAGGTTTTTAAGAAGGATCAGGCTTGACTATTATCGACAACTCAAAAATTTATTCCAAATAAACCAAGGTTATTAAAGAAAGATCCTGAACACAATCATCATGTTGAGAAAAGATCTCTAGAGATAGTTGAGTCGTACATAGCAAATCAAACCAGGATGGGTGTGCGCTTTCTGTCCAGAAAGCAAACTCACTGTGAACTATCTCCTTACATGAGGGAATAGCTCTAATCTACAAAGTTTATTATCATAACTCACAGGGTTTGGAATTTCACTATTTATGCTAATAAATAGTGGGGTTTAACCAATTTGGGGGTTTAACCCAAAGCGGGGGGAGCAATTATTAAGTTTCAAAGCTACAACAGAACCCTTCCTCCTCTACAGTTGGGTTAGAATTTAGCCCATTCTCTCCCGACCACAAAAATGCAGCTGGTAATTATCTCAGGTGTGTCTGAGATTTTGCCATGTATAGGTTTTGTGTTGGCCTATGTTATCAGAAAGAGTTAAGTTTTCTTAGTTAGCTGGAAGACTTTTTGTTGTTCTTCTGGACAGATTCACAGTATTTCTTTTAGATAGATTATTAAGATTCCAGGGCTTGAGCTCTAGAAGGACCCCTGGAATTCACAGCCCTGTAAACATGGCAGGGGTAGCGGTCCACCCTTCCTATGCAAATGAACCTGATATCAGCAGACATTCCCCCAAGATCTCCTTGAACTGCATAGGCTGGCTCAAATAGATTATCTGCATTTATTTTGGAACACAAAATAAATGAGCAGTAAGATGAATGATGTATTAGTTATAGTGACAGGAATGGGATGTTAAGAAAGAAATGAAACCAGGTCAAAATATGGGCTATCTTCAAAATGTTAAGTTTCATCTTGCCCATCTATTAATTGAAAGTATTTTTGCTGTAGTTGAACTTTTAAGAACCAAATTTCTTTTGTGATGCATGTGTGTGTGTGCCTGTGTGTATATGTGTATATATACACACACACACACATATATAATAACATTATATATTATATCCTCTTTTAAAAAATATTGTATGTGCAATATTTTGTTCTAAATTTGGGAAATATCTGAAATAAATACTGGAAGGTATAAAACTTATCTGAGAAACCTTAACAAATGAAACAATCTCATATCTTCTCCATTTTTCTGGAAATTTTAGAGCCAAGTGTTAGCCTCATAAAGCCTGAGAAGTCTGTTTAATCGCTCCTATTCACTATTTTAATAAGCTTATTATAAGCATCAGGTAGTTTTATCCACTTACTGAGATGAAATGTAAAGTCTTCCTTTGAATGGATTACCTGCTTGGAGGAAAGACAGAGCCAGAAACCGTTCCCACTGCCCAGGGTCTGTGTCCACCGTCCCTCCTGCTCTCAGAGAGCTTCCCTCCTTGCTATTCCTCATAGACTCGCTCCATTAACCTCCTGCCAGCATGTAGCCCATAAAATTCCTGTTCTGTAAATCCCAAGTCATCTGGTATGTTACTAAAGGATACAATTTGGGGGATTCTGAATATGTCTTAAATGCTTTTAATAGGACCATATATTTTATCACATATATATTGTGTGTTTGTGTGTGTGTGTGTGTGTGTGTTTTCACTTCTTAGTTTGAGTTTTTTTTTTTTTGGCATTAAATAAAAGGGATGTATGATTTGATTGTTTTATTTCTTGATTATTTTTCAATTCTTTTGGGGTGATAGAATTTGGCCACTAGAATGGAGTCTGGTGGTAGCATCACAAGATTGAGAGCACAAAGGAACAGGAGCTGAGACAGGGTTGCTGTGAGTAGAGTTCTCACTGCTTCCAACTGGCTGCCACATGTCCTTTCCATATTATTGATAATCTCTAAATTATATCAATCCAGTGTCCTGGGCCTGTGCCATATCTAGAATCAAACTGTTCCACTCAGCCCTTATTTTTCCTGTCTTAAGTCTTCCCTGCCTCTGGTGTCTTCTCTCCAAACCCATTCCTGATTCTCTGTCCCTTACAGCTGCCTTTCCCAAACTATGTTTCATGTGGTAGTGACTTAGCATGTTAACTCTGTTCAAAAGTCACTCATTGTCCCAGTGCTGGGTTAAACCAAAGTGGAGCATCTTTCTTTTTTTGCTAGATAGTCGGAAGTATTAATACAAAAGTCAGAGTTGTGACCTAGGGTGGGTGGGGGACAATATGCAACATTTCTCAATTTTTTTTTTTTTAAATAAAAAAGCCTTTAAAATTGAACAGGGCACCTCCTTAGACTAGCGTTCCATGACACACACTTTGGGAAATGATGGGCTAAAGCATAAAGCTGTATCTCCTTGGTAAGCCGTACAAGGCTACTGCTTAGCTTTTGAAATTCTCCTTCTGCCAGGCCCTTCCTTTGCACAATGCATGTTAACCAGACCAGCCTACCAAACCTCATCCCAAGGTAATGCCCCACTGCCTGACCACATGTCATTCCCATCCTTCTGGGTTGTCCTTCTTCCCCACCAATCCCTATGCAAATTGCTACTCATTCATTAAGACACAGCTCAAGGGAACCCTGCCTAGGAGAATTCTCCCCTCTCAATGCCAAACAACACTTAGCACAAGAAGCAACTTTCAGGCCTTGTGTGTGGATTACTCACCTGATGAACAGTAAGGCTGTTTTGAGTCCTGCTGTCTGTGCCAGGTATTTATTCATGGTTTGGTCATTTTTTTGCTGCCATGGTGCTCTTCCCTACCCTCATCTTAACTCTTCTTAATATTTGCTTCTTCGATCCTCACCAGAGTGCAGTGGCCACTGCGCTGCCTCCAAATGTCTGTGCTGGGCTGCGCACTGATCTTTGAGGTTACAGCTTTTGCACTCTTCATGTGCTAATGTCTTTAACATAACGTGGTGTCATGGGAGGGCTCCGTCAGGAGATCTAAGATCTTTTGTTTCTCTAATCTCGCACATGTTGTCTCACCTCATTGAACCTCAGTTTGTTTATTCATAAAATGATAAGACTGAAATGTAACAATCTCTGGGGAGGATGCTTCTCAGCTCCAAACTTCTGTGAGTCTAAGCCATCTTTGCAACTGTTTTTAAAGTAGTGAGTTGGTTTGCAATTGAACTAGGGAAGATTTTGAGAAGTTTTATTTCTCACTTTTCTACTCTGATTGATCTAAAATCCTTTCTTGACCTCACTTTTTGATCCTTAAAATGCAGTTGGATATTCATGCCAAGGTTTCCACTGGACTTTGTAATTGGAGAAGCAGAAAAGATGTTTATGTCTTTAGAAAGCAACTGAAAAGGTTTTTGTTTTGGTACTTTAAAAAAAAAAATTGCACTCAAGCTTTTCAAAGCAATAATTTTCTGGTTCTTGTTGGCTGTCTCAAAGAGTTTTCCTGAAAATATTTCTTAGGGAGACAGAGAAGACCCCCACCCAGTTAAATGTTCCAGCTTCCATGGTTGGCCCTGGAAGGAGCTCATCTGTGTGTTGAGGGGGCCCTAGGTCTGGGCTCCAATTACAGCAGTGGGATCAGGGGTCACCAGGCTGCAGGCTTGTCATGAGGGACTGGCCAGGGGAAACACTTTCTTGAGCACTTAAAGCAGAAGATGAAACAAAATGTGTTTCAGGTAGGAAAGAGCTGTGAGCTGGCCCCCAAGTAAAGGTTGCCCATGGTAAATCCTGACTGCCGTGGAAACAGCTTGTCACTAAGTAAGCTGCTTGGGAAATCTCTGGCAAAATATTCCATACCTGCCATTTTACATTCTTGTATTACAAAGCCACAAAAGTCCTCAATTTTAAAAGTAGCACTTTTTCAACATACATGTCAAGTTCTTGGGATAAAAATGAAAATAGGAAAAACCATTTTCATGTTGGTGAAGTCATCTTTGTCATTATCCTCATCAATAGCAGTAGAAAGATTTATACCTCCCCAGCACGGTGATGTTGCTTTGCAGGTAGAAGAGTGGTTATGGAACAGAGTCGCCATTCTCCAGGCTCCTTGTCAGGAGAGACAGTGAATGTGTGGACAGAAGTTTTAAAAGGTGTGACCTGTAACCTTCATTTGATTCTCAGTGAAATAGGCTTTACTCTCTTAAAAGTAGTCGATCAGAGATAGCGTTGGGACTCCTTTTTGGATTTCTTTTTCTATCTTCTCCTCAATTCCATTCATCTTATTCAAGTGGGGGGAGGAGGTAGGAGGGAGGGGGAATGTTGAGGCCTCTGCTAATGGGCACGGTGTGTGGGTGCGCAGCACACCCCGCGCGATGGGCTCAACTATAACTCGGACTGTACCTAACACCTGCAAACAATGTAACCTCATCATTGGTACCCTCACAGTAATCTGAAATAAATAAAGTGCATAACAACTTAAAGGTATGTGTTGAAAATCACAGAACTCAGCAAAAAAAAAAAAAAGGATGTATTTTAAGATATGTAAATTTACCTCAATAAATTTAAAATAGTTTTGATCAGAGTCAGAACCAAAGTTTTCAGTATAATAAAGTGTAGTATGTCTCAGAATATGCATCTCCGGCTACCACCTGGATTTTGTTTCTGAACTATCACCTGATCCACTGTTTTTGACATACCACGTGGGAGAGGGGGTGGGGAGAGAAAAGGACAGTGGCAAATTCCCAATTTTTAGTTTTTTTTTCAATCTGATTTTCACCTTAACCCCTCTTCTGTAGCTTCATGTCCTAAGAAAAATGAGAGTGAAGGGGACCTTTCACTTGGAACACTCAGTGTGTCCACCTCTCTGCAGTGTTTGGGCCCCAAATGGAACACCTGACTTTGTCCCTCCTCTCATCTTCTGCCTCCAGCATGGGAGATGAAGCTGTCCTCTCTGCCTCCTCTGCCGGCCTCGCCAAGTTGGCCCAGGGAGGCTGAAGGGATATTCATCACAGTACAGCCGTCTCACTGCCAAGTTCTAGTCAGTTTCAGCAATATATGTGAAAACCTCCAAAGCAAACACAGGGAGAGGAAATCAAAATTAAATTAATCCTCTCCAAGGATAAATAAAGCATGGATGCCTTGCTCTTGAGCTTACAGGGTAGAAATTAGAAGGACCATTGCTTGGGCTACAGTGATACTGATGTTCAAATTTCTGATTCTTCAGCCCAGAAAAACAGAGTGATATAGAGCTACAGAAATCTAAGTTCCTTGCTGGTGTCAACATATGTTAGACAATACGCCTCAGTGGTTGGGATTTATAGACAACTTTGAGACGGTGTACGTGAGTTAGCAACAAAAGCTGTCCCGTGGAAACAGCCACTGCATCTTGAGAGGCCTGAGACTCCTGCTTTGAGCATATGCACGGCAAGGAACACAAGTGCATCTGAGTACCTCACGGTCTCAGGCAGACACAGGGGGCTTTGAACGTCTAGTCCTCATTTTGGAGAACCAGGAAAATGATGGTGGGGAAGGAGACTCAGCTTTTCTACACACAGTGCTGCGGGACAGCTGAAGATTCGATGTTCTCCCTCAAATTTGATGCCCACCTGAAATTGTTTAGACTCACTTTGTGATGGTTTTTGGACCAAAATCTGAAAGGCAGTTACAGACTTACTACAGGTATGTATTGATCTACTAATTTTTCATCAGCTTAATTAAAAATCGTGGTTATTTTTTTTTTAAATCAATCCTCCCTGAAAGACAAGACCAAAGAAAAACCTCATTTTCTTTTACTCAATGCTGTTAAAATACCCTCTACGTTAAAACCTAAGTTAATAGTAAATGGGCTATGATAGGTAATATTTTTGCCTTCCAGAGGCAATGCTTCTTCCCATGGTTATTAGAGAGGTGATTACAGGTTATTTTGTTTTTGTGACTAGGTCTTACACTGTATCACCCACACTTATGATTGAACTCAAACTTTTGGGCCCAAGCGATCCTCCTGCCTCACCTCAGCCTCTGGAGTAGCTTAGACCAATAGCATGTACCACTGTGCCCAGCTACAACTCCTAATTTTGTAAATCCAGTATATTTAGTGAATAAGTTACACATCATTCTGGTGACTTTTCTATGAGACTGTCTCTATATTCATTTAAATTTGGAGCCTTTTAGCAGTCATATTTTGTTGATTTTATTTCATATTTCAGAAGGGTGTTCCTCTCACACTCAAATACAAATGCCAAAATATATTTCTGAATACAGATGGGGAAAATTACATTTTTTTCTTTAAAAAGAACAGTGACATACTTACCTGGCAGGGGAGATACCATGATCATGAAGGTGGTATTCCCAGGGCGAGGCACTCCGGATGTGCTGACCCCTGCGATTTCCCCAAATGTGGGAAACTCGACTGCATAATTTGTGGTAGTGGGGGACTGCGTTCATGCTTTCCCCTAAAAAAAAAAAAAAGAACAGTGACTACTGGAGTTTCTTCAATGACGTATTCACTGGATCCCTGAGAAAATGAGTAATATTTTAGCTGGCGACACTGGTGGCTCCGTGTTTTTGGAGAAGTCCTAGAGAACCATGTGCTATTCCACAGAATAAGAGTTTGTCAAAAACATCTAATAATTCAGTTATGAGGGGAAAAAAAGAGATGTTGATAACACTGAAAATTGAATAAAACAAAAGATGTTTGTATCACGTGTGGAGTTGAGAGGCACAGGAAGTGGGTTTATTTTTGTACCATTAACATATGATCAAAATCCTCATGAAATGGTTGGAGGAGCAGAGATGTAGGTGACCGAATTCATAACAAATAAGTTTTAATTGAGCTTTGACATTTTATCTGTCTAAGGAACAAATATCTGCATGTGATTTGGTGGCTGCTTTGCATGTTCGCACCTGCAAAGTTTGGAAACCAGACACGGCA
This sequence comes from Galagoides demidoff, assembly GCA_963574575.1. Taxonomy (NCBI): domain Eukaryota; kingdom Metazoa; phylum Chordata; class Mammalia; order Primates; family Galagidae; genus Galagoides; species Galagoides demidoff. The sequence goes on from CAUYQV010006003.1 coordinate 17,081, forward strand.
TGCCCAGTGCTGTCCCACCCTGTGTCTTCATGTGACAAGCCCAGTGCTGTCCCCACCCTGTGTCTTCATGTGACAAGCCCAGTGCTGTCCCACACTGTGTCTTTCTGTGACAAGCCCAGTACTGTCCCACACTGTGTCTTTAATGTACTTTTAAAAGGCGGCTAATTTAGCGTGGATACTGGTCCTTTCTAAATCTCCTCTTGGAATTTGATCCCCAGTGTTAGGAATTGGTCCCTGTGGGAGGTGTTTGGGTCATGGGAGTGGATCCTTCGTGAATGGCTTGGTGCTGTCCCCAGGTGTGAGTGAGCTCTCCCTGGGTCAGTTCCCAGGAGAGATGATAGTTTATAAACCATGCCACCCCAATACTCTCTCTTTTGCCCCTGCCTTACTACATGATGCCTGCCCCCTTCCCTTTCACCACGAGTAGAAGCCCCCTGAAGCCCTCACCAGAGGCAGAGAATGGCAGCTTGCTGCTTGTGCAGCCTTTGGCACCATGTGCCAAATAAACCTCTTTTCCTGGTAAACTACCCAGTCTCAGGCATTCCATCGGAACAGTGCAAAGGCACAAAGACAGTAGCTCTTCCTGAAGACATTGTATTTCAGTTGTCAGGAATTGATTGTATTAGATTGTTAGAAACATAGACTTCATTTCCATTTGGGGGGCAAAATACTTTTAGCAAATAAAAAGGTGATGACGTTATTACCAAACCCCCCCAACAACAACAGATGTCTTACATGTGAGTGTCCCCTGTAGATTTGGTGCACTTGTGCCATGTACAACCTGAATAACGGTGCCGGGCAGCTGCTTCAGGGAGAAGTTACGCTGAGACTTGTCATCCATCAAGAAACTTGGGGATTGTGTGAAGAACATGATGCACATATTATAAACTGGGGTGATCTTTCCAGAGGACAGTATGGCAATCTGTGTCAAAAGCTTTATAAAAAGGCATACCCTCTAATTTAAGCAAATTTATCCAAAATATATAGTTATAGATGTGATAAAGATTTCTCTCCAAGCTTAATCACTTCAGCATTACTTCTGATAACATCAACCACAAAATTTGAAATGACTGAAATATTCATCAGTAGGGGATTTTTATAAATAAAGCAAAGCATAGCGTTATGCGTGTTTAAAGCTGAGATCACGGAAGAAACATTCTGTTGAAGAAGTTTTGAACATATGGAAAAGCCTATAAAGGGCATAACCGAGGATGTGTGATTATAAATTCATAAAATTTTGAGTGTGTATTTCCATACCCATATACATAGCCTAGAAAAAAGACTGAGAATAGTCATTGCCACTGGGTTGTACAATAATGGGCAACTTAATTATTTTTCCTTCTGCTTTTATGTTACTTTTCTATTTTTACAAAAATGTATTACTTTTATAATGAGAAAGATTAAAAAAATATTGGTTTTAATATAGCCATTTATCCTATAATTAGATTTTTACCAAAAATAAAGATGGGTTACTGTTGTCTTTTATCTTTCCGTTATCTCATTTTTTTTGCCTTTGTTAGGACATAGAAATAACAAGAGTAAGAACATAAGGAAATGGGATTTTATTTTATTTTTTTGAAGAGGGGCACATGACTGATGTTGCCCAGGTGTGATGACATTTCTCAAGGGATGAGAAACCTCTGGTCTGTTTCCTTTAGAGCAGCTTAATGTAAACACAGCATGTCATTCACCGGGTGATCCAGGTCCCTGTTAGTCTGAATATGCTGTTGTGACAACTGACACTGGCAATGTCAGCCACGTAATACAGTAAATGTTTATTGGCTGAATGTCTCTTACACCAATGTAGTCAGTGGTGGGGGTGGGGGGAAGGGGGCGTTCTGCTCCATTGTGCCATTTAGACATTGGGAACCTAGGCTTTGTCCACCTGATCAAAGTGTAGCCCTCAAAGTTGCCACAAAATAAGAGATGATATTTAGGCTCCTGCAATGGAGATCATTGCCGGACAGGCGTGGCCTCCCTCACCTCTGTCCATATTCTATTGGCCAGATCTTACCTTACTTTAACTTACCTGCAAGCGGGGCTGGGAAATGCAGCCTTTCTGTGTGTCCAGGAGGAAAGTGGAACAAGTAGATAAATGTAGGACACTCATCACTAGCACTTGTACCTAGTGTAACTTCATATTCAGACAAGATGATTTTTCTCTTTATTCAGAACGAATAGCATTTCAATAGTCTGTTTCATTTTGGCATACAAATAAGATACTGCTTTTAAATTTTATTCGTAGTAACCTACTTAAAACCTTCTTTTCAAAGCACATTGTTCTACAGTCTTTGTATGGAGCTGAGACAGTCTGGTCGCATTTATCAGGGAGTAAATGATGCCTAAGAACATGATAACAACGTTTCCCTCATGCAACTCCCAAAGGGCTATTGGCTAAGAAGAGCGTTGTTTAATAATTGCGTTGTGTGTCAACCACAGGCTACATCTTGACTGCTGGAGTAAGTCTGTTACCCCACGGCTTCAGAAGTGTTTATGTCTGATTGGAAACACTTCAGCTTACATCAGACACTGGCAAAACGCTTTCCTTCCTGAGATTTTTTTATTTGCTGAAGATGACAGTTAAAAAAAAAAAAATAGCGTTTGAGCATTTGGAATGATGTGGTCTCATTTTTCAGATCTATAGCCTTAGGTAATGTCCAGTCATAATAAATAAACTGTAAGCCTAATTATCTTTCCTGTAATGTTTACAAAGCCAAGGGCAGGTTGGAAGTAGAATCAGAGAGGGCGATGAAAGGTGAAGGTGTCTTGCTTACTCATTTTGAACACAGGGAGGGAGTTTTCATTTTAAATGCAGAATTAATTAACCACTGCTTGTGGGCAGCTAGTTCCAACTGCTCCAGTCCCTGGAAACCTGGAACTTTCCCTCTGTTTTTTGTAAAGCCCCTAACTCACAGAGAGTTGTTTATTGTTATTTTTAATTAATCGGCTAAAAATGCGTCTGTTGAGAATGTTGTGTCTCTACGAGGCACTTTTGGGTCATGTGGCTTTATTCTGGAAATTGGGTGTGAAAGCGAGGTTGGCCTGTATCAGGGATGAACAGGGACCTGAGCAACTTCAGGGAACCACCTCACTCTGCTGGCACCAGGCTGTCCATCACCTGAGGCCTCTCTCTGTGGGCCTGTATCACCAGACACTGTATCTGAGCCCAGGTCCCCTGGGCAAGATCCCTTTAAGAAGATTAAAACTGTGTATTCTAGGACACTATACAGAGGGTGGAAATTTTGATGCCTTTGGGAAGGAAAGAAATTTATTTCACAGTTGGCATCCTCTTCCAAGTATATCTGTGAAAGGGCAGCCACAGCAATGACATGTCACAGCCCCTGTCCTGCCCCCGTAGGGATTTTAAGAGAGCTAAGTAGTTTTAGACCAAGAAAAATGACCCTCTCTCAAGAGTCCAAGACAGGTCCAAAATTCCTCAGCACATAATTTTAGTGAAATCCTCTCCTTTTAGTGACTTTTTTGCAGTTTGAAGATGGGAAGTTGAAGTTGCTCCTTTTATCTTCCTCTTACTTGTTTGGATTCCTCTAAATTCCTTAAATTCCAGTTTTCTCGTATGGAAAATGAAAGACTTTCAACACCTCCCAAGAGCTATGTAGAGAGGGTTAAATTTAGCAATACAAAGCCCCTTTAAAGTTTGAAGTGATAAAAAAATTAAAATGTTTTAATAATTTTCCCACATTGATTATTTAGATACATTTCAATGAAAGGTAAATTCTGTGGCAATGTGCTGCTAACATGTTACTGAACCTGTGATGAGTCATTTCTGCATGTGTTCTCATGAGATGATCTCAGTTTCTTCTTAGCCCTCACATTCTGTCCCTGTGTGTCAGTGTCACAAAGTCGGTGGCATCTGTGGATCGTCAGACTGTGACCTCTGTTTCTGTCCTCCTTTCAGTGTGCTATGTGGCACTTAGTAGGAGTAATTGTTGGAAGAATGAGTGGATCAGTGAACCAACGGGTGGGCACGGTGACGTACCACAGGGAGTCAGAGAAGAAAGAGAAGGTCCTTTATCTAAGGCAGTGGCGATAAATTTGGGGGTAGTTAAAGATGAAGGGATACTCCACGTTGTTTGGGAGAAAATTTGCTAAATTTTAAAAATATTCCATTTGTATTTCTCTGAGTGAAGAGATTTTTTCTGACTGTGACACTGAGTAAGTCAGATTCCAGCTTATCTAAGACTTCACCTGACAGCAGCATCCATCAGACAGCAGTAAATCCCCGACAACAAAGACGCCTCCGTCTGGAGCACGAACAAACCATAAAACTCACGACTGCGGCTGGGGAAATAATGTTTTCCAATTCTTAGTTATGTTTATAGTGTGAATAAAAGCTGAGATGCAGTCTTTGTACATGACATTAAATGCCTAAAGTTTGCAAATGCTTTTTGGCTACATGGCTTGTATGAAGGAAGGATAAAGAAAAGGATTTGGAAGAGACTGCAGCTACTGCCGCGGAGGGAGACTCATCCTTCAGGCTCACGTGAGGGAGAAGAAAGTAAGAGAAGCATCTCCAGGCTCACGGTGGGAAGAGCTTGACCTGAGAGGCCTTCAGGGGACAGGAATGGTGTTTAATCGTTCAGATGTCAGGAAGACACGTCTACAGGGGGTGGTGGAATACACCATCTATTTCTGTGATGCCGGCAAAACCGAGCTGGATGGGCGGGTGCAGAGCAAAGTGCGGGTTTTTAAGAAAGGCAGACCTGGGTTCAAATCCTAACTTTGCAAGTTACCAGGTGTATGACTTTGGCCACCGTCCTCTGTGCTCATCTGTAAGGTGAGGCAACAGTGTCCTCTGCACAGCATTGTTCCTGGGAGTCAGTGACAGGAGGTCCACGTAGAGCTTTGCAGTGCACTTGGCACACAGGAAACTCTCACTACATGTCTTTGTTGTTATGAGCAAATCCACGTCGTGCGTTAGACCTTGGAATGTCCTGCCGTGATCTAATCTCAATTCTGCTGTCACCAACCTGGTTTTTGAGTTGGCTAACTGAAAGCAGAGCAGATGTACAAACACACAACAATAGTACCAGAAAAAAAAAAAGTTTTAACAAAGGCCCCGTGGGTCTCCTTGCCAGAGAACAGTGACCAGATGTTGTGGTTTTTTTCAGGAATTCTCTCATGAGGGGCCTGTGGACTTCATGTACTGAAACCTCTAATGGACTCTAGTTCCAAATGCTTCCAGTCAGCTGTCTGGCTGACTTTGTTCCCTGGTCACCTGTTTGTTCAACCCCAGCTCTTTCATTTCTGGGCGGATTCATCCAGACTCACTGCCCCAAAGGGCGGATGGGACGGGGGTCTTGATCTTGTCACTGGGGATCCTAAAGGGCCGAGTTTATCTGCTCCTTATGTAGAACACTGCCCACTCAGAAAGCCTGCATGTAATGAAGCCCACACTGCTACGACATTAACTATTGCTACATAAATTTGACAGCACATCACAGAATAACACTAACTAGGCCCAATATCAAACCAAACAACCTCTCTGTGGTCCCTCTGTCCAAATCACCCCACCTTGTTTGCAAGACTATTATCTAAGCCAGGGACCTGTTCCTGGTCAGCTTGTGTTCCTTTTCCTCTCTAGCCTCTTTCTCTCTCTCTCTCTTTTTTATCAGTTTTAAAGGTTCTTTTTTAAAAAATTTTAATTAATTTGTTTATTGTTTGGGATTTATTGAGGGTGCAAAGAATCAGGTTACACTGATTGTGTTTGTTGGGTAAAGTCCCTCTTGTAGTTGTGTCCCACCCACAAGAGATGTGCCATACTCTCTTCAGCTGTGAAAAAAATTTATCAGTGCCTGGGGTGTTATTTTAATGGCTGCATTTTATCCAAAACTTAAATGTACGTAATTAGAAAAAAGCTCTTGATTTACATAATTTTTGATGTAATTTAGAAGGTGAAATTGAATGTTTTTGGGTCTGTATCTTGAGTTACTAGATTTGTAATAGCTTGGAAATGCAGCGATGCTTGAAATAGAACTTTTTGGAAGGAAAAGTATAAGAAATTGTGACCTCCTTAGATTTCAATGGATTGGATCAGTGAGCCAAGAAGTACAGTGACCACCCACAGGAGCTTCAGCCATGGTGCCGCGATAGTCAAAGACTTGGCCTGGGCTAGTTAGGATTAAGTGGAGACAGTTGCTGCCTGGGCCAGAGAAATCCTAGAGCCAGTCTTGTGAGTTTAGCATCTATGCAATGTTCCAAGGGAGTCTATCACTGTATCCTGAACTCAAGGCCCGGCAGGTTGTGGATCCTATGTGTTTAATACCACTTTGTCTTCTACCATAATACAATTTTCTCCTGCTCCCACTAAGAGCATTATAGGCAAAAACATTAGAGAGAATCAGAATCCAAAGCCACCCTGGATTTGCATAGGTGATTATAAGAGTAATGAAACCCCTTTATAGGAAACTGTATTTGGGAGTCAGAAATCCCCGGGGCTGATTATAATTCAAAAACTCTGCATATAACTCCTGCCTTTTGCTATTCACGTGTCTGAGCTTAACTCCTGGAATCCTGGTTGTCTTAATGAATCCGAATTGTGTCCACAGAGAAAGGCATTCAGAGGTGGAGTCGGGGGATGAGCTCACCTCCCACTTAGAACAACCTCCTGGTCCTTTCCTGTCTTCACTGTCTGTTGGACACACCCTCCTGCACTCACGGTTACTTATTAGTGTTCTAAATGCACTTAATGTGACCTGAGAAGAGAAATGGATAATGATCATCTCATAGAACTGTAGGACTTTTTGCTTTAGTTATAATAGTGATAACTGGCATTCTTCTTAACTGGTATGTGCCATTCTTAATGCCCTGTTTGGGTCAAAGGCGTGAGAACGCATCTGATCACTGCGGTGATGGGAGGAGCGCATTAGACTTGAGTGGGGAAGGGGAGGGATGCTGACAAGAGCTGACGCTTAGGAGAGGCCTGCAAATGATCACTGAGGAAATGCTCGTGTCCCACAGGAGTTTACGGCTCACTGGACATTCATGAGTTAATAAATGAGGTCAGTAGTTAAAGCTTGAGTCTAGATCTAACTCTTGTGTCTATATAAATGCGATTTTTGAGGGCACAGATTGAATGTATGTTGAGTTTTGAAGAATGAAACTACCATGCACATTGGGGAATGACAGCACTCAGAAATGAGAGCTTTCACACGGGTTATTCCCCATTTGAGTCACATCACAGAGGGTGTGACAAGCAGCAGCTGCCCACACAAGCATCTGCATTTACAGCTGGTGAGCTCAGGATGAAGCATGCAACTAATTATTGCATCTTCCTGGGTCGTTTCTGTGTTATCCTTATAACTTTATTTCCTTCTGTTCTCTATTATGCAGTTGAGGCATGATATCATTTCTTTTGAAATTATGATTGCAGGTTAATATTCTTGAATCTCCTTCTAGGGTGGTGAAGGGAACATAACCAAATATTGGTTCCAAGATGTGACTGTCGGGTCCCACTAGGGATGGGAACCATTGCTGAGGTGCTTACCATGTCTTCAATATATGACAAAGGGATAATGACTCAGCCTCAGCTGCCACAGGTGGCAAGTCCCAATTTATAATTGGATGTCTGAGAGTGGAAATGTTTCTGGAGTTGGGAGCTGGCATCCAAACCTCGGTAGGTCTGGTGACTCACACCACGCTCTTAACCACTCCATAGCACACCTCCCGTCAAAGGCTCTGTTGCTGCTTGTTATCAGCCAAAAGCAAGGCCACCTTCTCACCCACACAAAGACCCTCAATCTGTACTCTGGGGTGCTCCAGGTCAATCAGTCCACACCTCTCAATAGGTGTCCAAGCTGAGAATACTTGGGCAGTAAACTTGGGCAATAGCATCATGTCCCCAAAGTGAAGGTTCCTGACTATCAGTAAGACCAGAACACACTTGGTTTCCTCTTCTGATCATGTCCCAAGGCAGATGACAGTGGGCTGACTCCGCAGCTGAGCATGTGGGTCTGAACCGCACCATCTGGGAGTTTTGTTTGGTGAAGGAGGAATGAGGCTGACAAGGCACAGAAATATCACCACACAGAGGGGTAGGAGAGGAACATTCTAGAATGCACACTGGAAGGAAGGAAGCTCTTCTCTATCTCCAGCTACCAAGGGCAGAGCCAGAGCCAGTAAGCCAGGCTCCTTTGCCCATCTCCCCAGAGTCTCCAGGCCACGTGCAGGATGTCACCAGCGTCCTCTTCCCACTGCTCTGGCTCTTGGTGGCAGCTCTGAGTCCAGACACAGCAGGCCACGCTGCTGCTTGCCACATGGGGGTTGCGCATCATGAGACACCTTTTGTTTGTTTCTACTCTTTTCTTTGCCCTTTTAAATATTATGACCATTGCTTTTTGTCCTTTGGTTATTTCTTTTCTAAGGTAAATATTGTAGAAGAAGGGCATTTTTGAATTATTATCACTATTTTTTTTTTAGAAAAAAACTCATATTGTAATAATTTCTGGTGTGATATAAGGAGCAACTGGGAAAATGTGGCATGATGAATAATTCCTACCTTCTTAGGTCATTAACAGGTCTTGGGCAGAGCCTGTGGGGACAACTTCCATCACTGTCTTTAAATAAACTCGCTAAGCATCTCAGATAAGTATCAGTAGTGTAACCTATGGAAATGGCTGTCACCTGGGGTGTGAGTATTACCCTCCAGTCCCATCTGCTCTGGACTTGTGGGCAAGAGACCAACTTTGCCCCTCAGTCTCTTATCTGTAAAATGGAGAAATAATAGCTCCTCAGAAGGTAGGTTGTGCTGGTCAAGATAAACAAAAACACGTAGAAGAGGACCTAACGCACAGTAAATGCTCCATGCATTGTGCTTGTGGAAGGAGTCTCGACTGTCAAGGCAGATTCATCTCTTACCACGATCTCTCACAAGTCTGCAGATGAGGTAAACTGTCTCAGCAGGTTTAAGTGACTGTCCCATTCAACTAATGATGGGTGGGGCTGAATCCAGTTGTGTCTCAACCTTAGCACAACTGAAATTTCATCTCCATGATTCTTTATTTGGAGGGATATGGCTGTGTTGTAAATTGTAGGATGTTTCTCAGCATCATGGGCCTCTCCTACACGAGCCCAAAGGCGACCATCAAAAATGTCTCCAGACGTTGCCAAACATCCCTAAAGAAAGGAGTTGTATGCAAAATCACCTCTGGTTGAGAACCACTGGTACAAACCCATAGTTTTCTGTGCTTGTTGCTGTCCTCTTTAGATACGAAAATCCTGTTATTCTATATTTTTAAACAAATGAGTTAAGTGATGAGGCATTTCTTTACTTTAGAAACTTCTGCATTCCAGCTTTCAAAACTATAAATTTACTTTAAATAATCAGTTCCATGGGCATAACTAAAACCCAATTCAATTAAAATAAATAATGATACCAAGCTAGGAAACTGTCCCTTTGTCAGTGATTAGAATAAATATATATTGTTCTTTAAAATTCCCTTTCAGCACCATGGGCGTGAAAGCACTCCCCAACCCTGGGGAGATATCACTGGGTTCTTTTTTATTTTATTTTTAATTGGCACATAGTAATTGCACTTATTTCTGGGGTACAATGTGTCTTCTTGTACTTTGTATAATCATCAGATTAGGGCAATTAGCATATCCATCACCACAAACATTTATGATTTCTTTGGGGTAAGAACATTCCAAGTCCTGTCTTCTAGCTATTTTGAAATATGCAATACACGATTGTTAACAATAGGATGCCGGGAGTTATTCTTCCTCTTGTAACTTTCACCATCAAGGACATCTCAGGGAGAAGCCAAGCAGAGGATGAATGTGTGTAAGCTCCCTCACAGGTCGAATCTAAAAACACTGATCTCTTAGAAGTCAAGAGTAGAATAGTGTTGTCAAAGGCTGGGAGGGTGAGGAGGGTGGTGGAGGGGAGAGATTGGTTAGTCAACAAGTACCCGGTTCTTGGTTCTTTTAATGTGTGAACCATAGGCGCTCAGTACAGCTGCACTTGTAGGTTGGAGGAGAATGAATGGGGTTTCCTGTGCATGGAGTGTTATCAGAGAATCTAACCTTGTTGGCTCTCCTGTTTCCGTTCAGAGAAAGGATACCTCCTGGTCTTTATTAAAAATACTGAATTTGTATTTTAACAGGTGGAATGTTCCCCGTGGGTGACGCGGCTTCCCTATTCTCCTTACTGAGACTTTCTAGCTGATGCTGATGGAGTCACCTGCTCCCCTTCACGGGGCCTGCAGCTTCACGTTCCAGGGTGACGGTTGGCCTCTGTTTTTGTTGGATGGATTTGCTGTACTGTCCCCCTTTAGGGGCAGGTTTGCCCACTCACCTTTCTGTAGGACATCCTGTGGCAGATATGCCAGGGTTGGCCCAGCCTCACTGAGTGGTGTGATTCGCCTCTACAAGGGCAGATCATAAACCAACTTGATGTTTCCCCTAACTGTAACCAACAGTGAGGATGGGGTAATTTTCACATTCTGACCTTGACATCTAAAGCGCTGAATGCGCCTGCCCACTCCAGCTGATTTTCCAAGCCTTGGCCTGAGTGCTGGCCTGCTGCTGTTCTGGTTTCTTCTGCCCGCTCTGTGCGGTGCAGGCAGCCAGCAGAGTTCAGTTTCCTCTGGTGGGTTCAGTTTCCTTCTGGGGCTAAATTTCCCTCCGGGGCTGAATTTCCCTCCGTGGCTGTTTCCTTCTGTCCACTTCCTTCTTCTGAGTGTATTTAACTTCTAAGCACTGTCACGGCCAGGGGCATGAGCTCTTTGAGGCTAGCTGTGCTATGATTTACCCCCAGGTATTAATAAGGTCATTGACAAGTGTTTGCTTGGCCTAATTCTTAAAATGATCCAGAGAGATCTAAAGTCTTTCTCATGACTCTGAGATGAAGTTAGCTGAGAAAGGGGTAATCGGGGAAGTCAATATAACCTTCCAGTTGAAAGTAAATCCAGAAGGACTCTCACATCCCTCTGAAATTGGAGGCTTAGGTTTCTGACAGTGATCAGATTAGACTGATGTGAGATCAGGTAGGACTTGGTTCTGGTTCTGGGAGTGTCTCCTGTGGCTGAGGGCTGTAGCAGAGACTCTGCTGACCATCATGGGGTGAGGGCTGGGGGACAGAGTATATGTAAGGGTATGAGCCTCTGGAGTAGGCTGCCTGGATTGGAATCCACTTCCTTTTCCTAATTAAAAGATCCTACAAACGGCAAACCTCTTTGTACCTCAGTTTCCTCATCTGTAAAATGGGAATAGTAAGAGCATTTACTCCGAAGAGATGAGAATTAGCTGATAATGTATTTAAATAACTTGGAACAGTGATTGGTGCCTGATGTTACTAAGTGTTAGCACTTGTTAGGATATGGCCAGGACACAAGCAGCAGACCTTTCTAACCAGGTTAATGGCCCTTCCTTCCCACTCATCTATTCACATCTTCAAGGGACTGCAGTCCACTCTCTCTTTCTGTTGTCTTTGCACAGCGATCCATTTAGTTCCTTTCCTTGCCTCTTGGTTTGTCTCTCTTAGGTAAATATCATGGAACTGTTAAGTCTCTTTTTCTGCACTTGTAGTTGACTAGGACGGCCAATAAACTCTCCATCCCCTTTCTTCTGATGACAGACTCTGTCTACCCCCAGCCACAGAACTTGATCCAGGCCTGAGGCCAAGTACCCACTGCTGCAAAAAAAAAAAAGGTGCTCCAGTGACATTCCAGATGCCCCATGAGGTTGTGTATGTAACCTCAGGGGACTCACAGCTCTTCTAGGGGTTGCTGTGTGCACAGTGGACACACAGAAGTCCCCTCTTTCTGCTGAGTCGCCCAGCTGGTGGTGCCTGAATCAGGTGTGCTGTCAGCAGTCAGAGCGAGTGCTGCCCAAAGCAGGCTTGGGAACAGGCGAGGACTAAGGACGCAGAAGCCAGGCCCTCCTTCATGTTCATCATTTGTCATTCGCTACTGTTCCTACCTAGAGTCAGCGCATTCCTGCCGGCTTAGTCATGTTCAGTTGGGCCCTTATCTTCTGAATCAATAGGAGTAATAACATAGCTCAAACAAAACAAAGGAAAATGAAACCATGGGCTCCATGGGGACCAGCGCAGTGACAGTGTCTTCCCCTCTCTCTGACGCCTGCCTTACCTGGCATTGGGCTTGGGCAGAGGAATTGCCGGGTCTCTGGGAGGAGTGAAACTCCAGATGGCAGAGCTGAAGCTCCCTTCGTGGTAAGTTACCAGGCTGCAAAGCTTCTCCGCATGGTCTGTGAGCCCAGCCATTTGGGATTTTCACCCGAAATGGGCGATGGTGGGTGACCCATGGTGTGCGCCTACCGACAGCCCAGAGGCCGCTGGGTGCTGCTCTTAGACTCCAGCTC
>CAUYQV010006006.1:0-31321 GCA_963574575.1 Galagoides demidoff
ATTATTATTATTTTTTGAGACAGATCCTCAAGCTGTCCCCCGGGGTAGAGTGCTGTGGCCTCACAGCTCACAGCAACCTCCAACTCCTGGGCTCAAGCGAGTCTCCTGCCTCTGCCTCCCAAGTAGCTGGGACCACAGGTGCCCGCCACAGTGCCCGGCCATTTTTTTGTTACAGTTTGGCTGGAACTGGGGCCGGGTTCGAACCTGCTACCCGGTATATGGGGCCGGTGCCCTACTCACTGAGCCACAGGTGCTGCTCCAGAAAAGTCAATTCTAAAGTAAACTTTAGTTTTATGGGTACCAAAGGATTGTTTTCTTTCCATTACATTAAAGGAAATACCTGTTTGAATGCAGCAAGTAGAGATCCTTAGTTCATCTGCATTTTCTAAGCAACAGAGTGCTTTCTGCTAAGTCTTCTCAATGCAGGCAGTTCCAACCAATGAGTTATATTCCAAAGTTTACTTTTTAAATATTAGCTTATTTTAAATTCACAATTTATTTGTCTCATAAAATCGGGGACAGTTAGGGCTCCTGGATTGCCTCACAGAAAGTTTAATATTTTATTCTTCTCTAATTTAACTTTAAGTCACAATGTAGTCAGATAATGGTTTTCATGATAATTAATGTGTTTTGGTGACCCAACTAGAGATACCAAAGGCACACCTTGGCTCTCTTCTTCCCCAGATGCCCAGACAAATGGGGGACTGTAATGGTGAAGAGAACAAAAAAAGGAGACCACCCCCTCTTCTTCTGTATCTCCCTCTTCCCTAATCTCCTTGGGGTTTAGTTGGGGCTGGGAAGAGCTGTAAAATTGTAGCCTGCCTTGGGCTAGGATTCTGATGTAGGATCCATTTTTTTAATGCAGGCAGATAATGAGGAAAAGGAACCAATTGGCATATGTGTTGGTATTTGCAAGGCAGGGGCTTTGTAAGGCAGCATCTTCTAAGAGCCACCCCCTCCCTGCTCTTTTTCTATTTTGTTTTGAAAAGCTCTCTCTTATCTCAGTTTAAAAAGCTTTGGTTTCCAATTCAGATCCAAAATAAATCAACCAAATCTACCCAAGTTTAAATAATAATAAAAGATTGAAGGAAAATATTTTAGCAGTAATGAATTATTCTCTGAAAAAGGGAGAACTATACTTTTGACTTAGTTTTGTATTTTTGTTTTAGCACTAACCAATTATTTTTCACTACAAGCAAACAAAAAAATGGGGCCTTCAAATTTTGTGTTTGTATTTTTGTCCCATGCACGTTTCTTCCAAACATGCATGTTAATTCATATCAAGGCGCTTGTATCTTAGGGACAAAGTACAATAATGTGTACAGAAATAGTGTTTGCTGAAAGGAATTGTACAAAATCAGAAAGAAAGCCCTATTTTTGTCTGTGGCTTCTGGCTTTTTTAGCTCTTAAAAAAAATGTTACCATTTCCTGAGAACTTTTTGAGTGCATTATTTACTTAAATGTCAAGTTTGCTGAATCCAGCTGGTCTAATAAAAGTAGCTCAACCTGTAACAGTTTTAGTTGTGTGGTTCCCAATTTTAGGCTAATTCTGTAAATCTTTCAATTTCTTGTACCTTTTTAGTACTGATTTTTGTGGTTTTAAATACGAAATTTTCTGGTAATTGTATCAGAACAATTTTTCATGAAGGAAATAATAAAATAAATATGATCAATTTGGAGCAAATTGCAATAAACGTTTGTCAGTTAACTCCAGCCTGGTATTAAAGAGAACACAGGTATGACAAGCCAGGACCTTTCTAAGAGCTTTGGAGTACATCTCTACATTTTTGCATATTAAGAAATGCAGTTGAAAGGCCACCTTTACAGGCTGCTGTTATGAAATTTTGTCCCTTGGATTCTGGAGAGGATTAAGGAGGTAGCTGATTGCTGATATTGTAAACTGGCCCCCTTCTTAGTGGTGCTGCCTCCAAGTAGTTTTCATTGGCAGTTTGTGAACTTCCCTGGATTTTTAAAGACTCTCCTTATTGTTCCATAAAATGCAATTTCCTTTGTCTTTTCAGTTCCTTTTCTGCTGTTTTAAGAATGGGGCTTAAAAGTAAGATAAAAGGCCTGATACTTTCCATCATAAAAAGTTGTAATGACAGGTCTCACTAATTAAAGTGTAACAATGGGAAGATTAGCCTTTCAGTTAGCTTTGTGTTGAATCTATACAGTATTTTCAAAAGCCTTAACTCAGAACATATTGGAGTACAACATCTTTAAAATATAAACACTCACACATGGATTTTATTATAATATGCACACCAAGTAGAAGCACGGTACAATGGAGCTTCCAGAATGTAGTAAAACAGGAAAACGTCCCCTTTTTAGTGCAAACGTTGTTGGTCCTAATCATTCTACTCTCAGAATAGGAAAGATGTAGGGAGACTTAAAGGGGCATACTGTGGAGCCAGGTCCTATGCTAATTATGGATGATGGGTCTTTCTTTGGATTCCTTGTTATCAGAGAATTAAGTAGAGCATATGCACTTTTTAATGCTGTGTTTTCTTCCCTCAGTGGAAGAGCACATTTCAATCTTGTGTTAATAAAGTAACATGCCTTTTTTGTGGTTTCAATACCACCACAATGTGCCTAACACATTATTGGAACATTAGTAATCTCAAGGGATCAACTATTTGAAGCGATTGAAAGACATTTGATGTATAAAACATGGTACACAGTCTTCATTATTGGGGAATCGTGGTATAACACTTATCTGAATAGTCTCTACCCGGGCACTTTTCTGGAGATATAAAAATAACTAAAAGAGCTCTAGAAAAATCCATGTGGACAATAGCTGATGGGAGAATTCAAAGAAAAAGTAGAAGAAAAAAATTCTTATGTTTGTATCAGGCCCCAACAAAAGTTTAATTATGTATATTTTTTAAATTATCAGGTCCTTATTAAAATATATGCAATTCTTGTCTTTTTATTTGAACTTTCAGGTTTGATCCAAATTCATGAGTTGACTGTAAGTTAAATATTTCTTATTTTCTATAACACAGTGCTTTAAAATAGATTCCTAGCCAGGGGTAGTGGATCATGCCTATTACCCCAGTGCTTTGGGAGGCTGAGGCAGGAGGATCACTGGAGTCCAGGAGTTGGGAGATCAGACTGCGCAACATAGCAAGATCCTGTGTCTCTCTAAAAAGAAAGATAGCCAGACATTATATGTACCTGCAGTCTCAGCTGCTTGAGAGGCTGAGGCAGGAGCATCACTTGAGCTCAGGAGTTGGAGGTTGCTGAAAGCTATGATCATACTATTGCACTCTAGCCTTGATGACAGAGTGAGATCATGTCTCTGAAATATAAAAAAAAGAAAAAATGAAAAGAGGTTCCTGGGGCTGAGGCAGGTAGATTGCCTGAGCTTACAGATTTGAGACCAGCCTGAGCCAGAGCAAGACCTCTTCTCTAAAAATATCTGGGCATTGTGGTAGGCATCTGTAGTCCCAGCTACTGGGGAGGCTGAGGCAAGAGAATTGCTTGAACCCAAGAGTTTGAAGTTGTTGTGAGCTATTATGATGCCACGGCACTCTACCAAGGGTGACAAAGTGAGACTGTCTTCCCCCCCTAAAAAAAATAAAAGAAGGAAAGAAAGAAAAAGGAAGTAGGGGAGGGAAGGAGAGGAGAAGGAAGGGGAGGGAGAGGTTCCTGGTTCAGTAATTTTGTCATCTTTAATTTTAATATTTTAGTGTGAGGCATTTATTCAAGCTGAATATCTGCACCAGGCAGAAACATTAGGCACGTTTTACTCTATTTAAGCAATGAAGACATAAAGAAATGATGGTGTGGCTCTGCTTGCTCCAAGTTAGAATAATTACAATTCTTTTTTTTTTTTTTTTTTCCGTGACAGAGTCTCAAGCTGTCACCCTGGGTAGGGTGCTCTGGCTTCATAGCTCACAGCAACCTCCAGCTCTTGGGCTCAAGCAATTCTCTTGCCTCAGTTTTTCTATTTTTAGTAGCAACGGGGTCTCTCTCTTGCTCAGGCTGGTCTTAAACTCATGAGCTCAAGCAATCCACCTGCCTCAGCCTCCCAGAGTGCTAGGATTACAGGTGTGAGTCACCGTGCCTGACCAATAATCACAATTCTAACTTTTAGTTATTTATTTATTTAAGTTAAATATATTTGGGGGATACCAGGTTGTTTGGGGTTTTGTTTTGTTTTGTTTATTACCTGGCTGAATTACAGAGAAGTCCAGGCTTTAAATATACCTGTCTCCTGGATACTGTACATTTTACCCAATAGGTAAAGTTTCATTCCATATCCCCCCCCCCACCCAGCCCTTCAGAGCCTCCAATGTCCATTAAATCACTTTGTATGACTATATGCATACCCATTGCTTCGTTCCAACTTATACATGGGTTGTTAACAAAAGTTTTAAGATCCACAAAAATCAAGAAACATAAAATCTGCAAAGATAGAAACAAACAAAGCCCTCCCAGCAATTACTGATCAGCCCAACAAGTTGAAATGTTCACAGTTGAATCAGAAAGGGCACTGTGGACTATGATTCTTGAAAGTGAAATAATGGACCATAATAATCTCTCAACTTTCATAATGACCTATGTAAGTGAGAACATGCAGTATTTGTGTGTGTTTGTGTTGTTGTTGTTGTTGTTGTTCCTGGGCTACTTCACTTAGAATAATGGCCTTCAGTTCCACCAAAGGTGTTGCAAAAGACATTATTTAATTCTTTTTGATGGCTGAGTAGTACTCCATGGTGTATGTGTGTGTGTGTGTGTGTGTATAGACATATATACTTTTAAAAAATTCCAGTCTTTAGTTGATGGGCACTTAAGTAGGTTCCATATCATATCTTTACAATTGTGAATTGTGCTACAATAAACACTTGGGTGCAGATGTCTTTTTTTTTTTTTTTTTGCAGTTTCTGGCCGGGACTGACTTTGAACCCACCACCTCTGGCATATGGGGCCGGCACCCTACTCCTTTGAGCCACAGGCGCTGCCCCAAGGGTGCAGATGTCTTTTTTATAAAATGAGGTCTTTTCCCCAGTTGTGAGATTGATTGCTAGATATAATGATAGATCAACTTTTCCTTCTTCAGAAATCTCCATGCTGTTTTCCATAGAGTTTGTATTAACTTATATTCATACCAACAATGTGTAAGTGTTCCCTTTTCACCACATCAGAGCTAGCATATATTGCATCTATTTTTTTTTTAAACAGTTTCACTTTGTCACCCTTGATAGAGTGGCATGGCGTCATAGATCACAGTAACCTCCAACTCTTGGGCTCAAGCAATTCTCTTGCCTCAGCCTCTCCGGTAAGCTGGGACTACAGGCACCCACCATAACACTCAGCTTTTTTTGTTTGTTTGTTTAGCAGGCTCAGGCTGGGTTCCAACCCACCAACCTCAGAGCATGTGGCTGGCACCCTAACCACTGAGCTATGGGTGTCTAGTTGTTTTTCTTTCCTTTTTTGGAGATCTTCCTCTGTTGCCCAGGCTAGAGTGCAATGGCATGTTCATAACTCACTGCAACCTCAAAGTCTTGGGCTCTAGTGATCCTCCTGCCTCACCCTCCCAAGTAATGGGACTACAGGTGTGTACTACAATATCTGGCTAATACTTCTATTCTTTTTAGAGACAAGATCTCACTCTGCTCAGGCTGGTCTTCATCTCCTGGCCTCAATCAATCCTCCTGCTTCAGCTTCTCCAAGTTCTAGGACTACAGATGTGAGCTACTATGCCTCCCTGTTTTTTTTTTTTTTGACTTTTTAATGATGGTCATTCTGATGGGGATAAAGTAGTATTTCATTGTGGTTTTAATTTGCATTTCCCCAATGACTCATGATGTTGAACATTTTTTCCTAGGTTTGTTGGCCATTTATTCCTCCTTTTTCTTTCTTGAGACAGTCTCACTTTGTTGTCCCCCAGTAGAGTGCTACGGAGTTACAGCTCACAGCAACCTCACATTCTTGAGCTCAAGTGATTCTCTTGCCTCAGCCTCCCGAGTAGCTGGGACTACACACACACACACATAGACATACAGTTTCTTAGAGACAGGGTCTTGCCTTAGCTCAGGCTGGTCTGGAACTCATGAGCTTAGGCCTGCCTTGGCCTCCCAGAGTGCTGGGATCACAGGCATGGGTCACCGTGCCCCATTTATTCCTCTTATTTGAAAAATGTCTGTTTGTGCCTTTTGCCAACTTTTTAATGAAATTATTATTATTATTTTTTTTGGCTGATTTGTTTGACTTCCTTATAGTTTCTGAATATTAGGTCTTTGTCAGATGTATAGCTTGTGGACATTTTCTCCTATTATGTAGGTTGTTTATTTACTCTGTTGATTATATCTTTTGCTTTTTAGTTTTATCATATCCCACTTATTTTTGGTTTTTGTTGTATTTGCTTTTGGGGGTCTTAGTTATAAATTCTTTACCTAGGCCAATGTTAAGGATAGTGTTTTCTATGTTTTCCTCTGAAATTTTTATGATTTCAGGTCTTACATTAAGTTTTTAACCCATTTTGTGTTAATTTTTGTGTATGATAAGAGATAGGGATGCACTTTCATTCTTCTCCATGCAGTTATCTAATTTCCATAGCACCATTTATTAAACAGGGTTTCCTCACCCCAGTGTATGCTTTTGTCTGCTTTGTCAAAGATTTATTGTTTGTAGGTATTTGCTTTATTTCTGCGTTTTGTATTCTATTCTATTAGTCTATGTGTCTGCTTTTATACCAATATCATGCTGTTTTGGCTATTATTTATTTGTAGTTTTGAAACTTCCCTTACAAATTGATGAAGGCGTACAAGGTGAGACCTAGAATAAGAGCCCCAAAACTCTGAGAATGAACAAGCATAGCTAAAATAATGATGATAATCAGCCAGTGTCCCCTCATTTGCTTGATAATAGACACTGTCCCCTTGTTTACTTCTCTATAATTGCTACTCTAAAGGGCACAGGTGGTAGCCATAAAGATTTTTAACTTTCTTCCATAAATGACATCACCTATTTGGAACCAAGGGGTAGTTTTTGAGATACTGTCCAGGTCCTGCCTTCCAGTGGATTGACTGACCTACCTAGACCAAGGAACTGACTCAACTGGTGTTGGACTCTCCATACAAGAACTGACCCACCTAGACAGCAGCCCAAAGGACTAAAACCTGTCAATCAGCAGACTCTGATTGCCTAACCCTCTAGGCCAGTGGTTCTCAACCTGTGTGTTGCAACCCCTTTTTAACAATGAAAATACATTGCAGCATTAGGAAGGTTGAGAACCACTGCTCTAGGCCCACCAAAGTTTCTTTAAAAGCCCTCCTGAATTCTCCCATCTCCCTGCTTAAAGCTATGTGGAATAAACTCTTACTCTGCTATAAACCCCAGTGTCTCTGAACAGTGGTTTTCTCTTAGGCATCGAGCAGATGAACCTGGCCAGGTGGCAACAAATTGGGGGCTTATCCAAGATCGCCCTCATGGGTACCTGCCTGCAGATGGATGGTGTCTCACCAGTGGAGCAGATGTACAGATATGCCCTAGTGGCTGCTCAATTCTTTTGTACTGAGGGACATCTCTAGTGATGTACCTGCTGGTGGGATGCTGTTGACCCATGGTGCTTGGACCTGTTTACAATACAGAAACAGCTTCTGGAATTGGAAGACTTTCTGGTACTCCAGTATTTATCTTTCTGATTGTGGTGAGTCTTGTTTTTTGTTTTTTGTTTTTTTTTTGAGACAGAGTCACATTTTGTTGCCCTTGCTAGATGGCTGTGGCATCATAGCTCAAAGCAACCTCAAACTCTTGGGCTCAAGTGATTCTCTTGCCTTAGCCTCCCTAGTAGCTGGGTCTACAGGTGCCCACCACAACACCCAGTTATTTTCAGAGATAGGATCTCACTCTAGCTCAGGCTGGTCTCAAACCTGTCAGCTCAGGCAATCTGCCCAACTTGGTCTCCCAGAGTGCTGGGATTACAGACGTGAGCCTCCGTGCCTGGCCCTGTTTGCAGTGAGCCTTGGTTGGTGTTTCCTATATTGTAAGAGGGGTCTTGTCTCTGGGCAATTTTACTTATGATGGTTGTAGGAGGGTTGTCTTATAGTTTTGAAATTTTGGGTTGACTTTCCTTAGAAGGCCTTTTGTCCACATCTCTATGTGTGTCTGCATGTATGTGTGTGTTATTCACACATGCATGCATATGAGATCAGTCTTCTAATTCCAGAAGCTGTTTCTCTACTGTAAATAGGTCCAAGCACCATGGGTCAACAGTGTCTCACCAGCAGGGACATCACTAGAGATGGCCCTCAGTACAAAAGAACTGAGCAGCCACTAGGGTATATCTGTGTGTGTGAGTCTGTCTGTGGCCAATCACATGTGTGAGATCCATCCTACTTTTTTTTTTTTTTTTGAGACAGAGTCTCAAGCTGTCACCCTGGGTAGAGTGCTTAAGCAATTCTCTTGCCTCAACCTCCCAAGTAGCTGGAACTACAGGCACCCGCCATAACACCGGGCTATTTTTTGGTTGTAGTTATCATTGTTGTTGTTTGGTGGGCCTGGGCTGGATTCAAACCCACCAGCTCTGATGTATGTGGCTGGTGCCTTAGCTGCTTGAGCTACAGGCACTGAGCCGATCCATGTTACTTTGATGTTGGCTCTGTTTTCATTTCCCTATATCTCCCCTTCCTTTTGCCTTAGGAGTACAGCTTTGGGACAGCAAGGGGTTTCTATACTGGGGTCATAGGATTCTGTATAACAATGTTAGGAGCACATATTCCTAGATTTTGCTGAGAATCACTTTGAGGGTCATCTGGGCACTACTCAGCAGGAGGGAAGTGCCTTGATTCATCTTGTGGGGCTATATTTGTGCCTACTGTACCATTTTCTTTCACTTATTTGTATTTATGAAAAGATTAGAACTACAAAGAACATGTAACAGCTTCATGGCTTGCCTTAAAATTTCTCATGACAAAATCAAAAAACAGATATCTGATTTAAAACAAAGATAAAAGCTGGGAGTGATGGCTCATTCCTGTAATCCTAGTCCTCCAGGGAGGCCGAGACAGGTGGATCCTTGGAGCTCATGAGTTCGAGACCAGCTTGATCAAGAGCAAGACACTATCTCTACTAAAAATAGAGAAAATTGGCCTGGCATTGTGGTGGGTTCCTACTCCCCGGTAGTCTCAGCTACTGGAGAGGCTGAGACAAGAGGATCACTTGAGCCCAAGAATTTGAGGTTGCTGTGATCTATCAAGGTGCCATCGCACTTCACCTAGGGTGACTGAGTGAGGCTCTGTCTCAAAGAAAAATAAATGATTATTGCGACTGCATAAATGGTTGTGAGAGACACGGATTGACAGTACAAGCTGCAAGAGGAGAGGCTAACAATAGATGCAGGATAGTCCCGAGCACTTTTCACAGAGTCCTGAGTTACTTGGTGGCTTGCCTTCCAAGCCACAAGAGATTTCAAGGCTTGCCAAGAAATTGTCTTGTTCTCATGCAATTCCTCCAATGAGTTTTGAAATTGGTGACTGTTATAGTAGGCATGATGTTCAATCCCCTATAAAGGATAAAAATCCTTTGAATACTGCTGTGATAGGAATAATGGCACAGGCTTATTTGCCTTGTGGCCTAATGGTTAAAGCTCTGTTTTTTACATCTCAGTGTCTTCGGTTCGATTCTCAGGCAGGGGAGGAACTTACTGGGGTATAACATTTGTGTGACTTAAGGCAGTTTTGTTTGATTCTCTTTCCTTTAGTGCACAGCTTTTGATTACTTTGGGGGCTTTTAGACATTTCTGTATAAATGTTCAGCTGAGAAGCTGAGACCCTAGAAAATAAGTCTGGACAGGAATGTGGGACTGATGTAGTTTATGGCCAGTGAAACTCTCCCTTCAGCAGGGCTGTTTTTGTGACTTTCTGGAGATCGTAGAAATGAGGATGTTTTACCTCTTTGGAGACACCTCTTGCTTCCATGATTAAGTTTCAAGCTGTGTTAAAGCTTGTAGCTTTCACTTAGGAGGGTACTTGAGTTAACATGTCAGACAGCAAAAATGTCAGCTCTCTGTCCTGGCTAGCGTCACTTCTGTTGAATCTCATCCCTCTCCACTCCTTCCTCTTTGCTGATCACCTGATTCTGAACTACAGAATCAGGTGATCAGCATCATCTATGAATCTTTGCTGATCATCTGATTCTGAACTACACTCTCTATGAATCTCCCTTTACCTCATGGCAATGCTGGAGGCTCTCTGAACTTGTTCAGGTTCAGCTGCCAGGTTCAAGGATTGTTCTTTGCTCAGTTAAACTCTTGTTCAATTTGGGGCTCAGCGCCTGTAGCACATGGCGCCAGCCACATACACCAAGGATGGCAGGTTCGAACCCGGCCCGGACCAGCTAAACAACTGCAAACTCTGTTCAATTTAATTTGCCAGAAATGGATTCCAAAGAGACCCCCACAAACACCGTATGGATGAGGAAGGTACCTGCCAACCTGTGCTCATTACTGGGGCTTGTGGGTGAGTTGTCTCTCAGATTCTAAAAAATATGTGTTTAAATTCTCTATGTTGGCTTGAGCAAATTCCTAATCCTAGCTGGTTTAAAAGTTGCATGAGAAACTGCAAGGAATCTAGAATCAAGTTACACGTGGGTCTGAGCTCAGATTGGATCTAATTACTAACTGGTTTAGCAGTCCTCCTGCCTTAGCCTCCCAAGTACTAGGATTACAGGCATGATGAGCCACTGCTAGTGGCTGTTAATTGGGTATTTTAAAATGCTTCCATGAAATACATTTATAGCTATAAAAGAAATTGCTGTTTATAAAATTGTCAGAGAGGGAAAGTTGAGTCACTAGAAACTTTTATCATTGTTCTAAATCTATATGACAAGTCTCACTTTAGTTTAGGGTGCTTTTCTTGGCCATGTTAAGTAGAGCTTCAAGAACAACTTTTCTCCCTTTGGTATGATGGTAAAATATTTAGGCCTCAAGTCTTAGCTCTTTGCTTTCAAAATATAAATTTTCTGCCTGGTTTCATCTAGGAGTCATCTTTTTAGAAGGAAAATCCTTGCCTAGCTAACAATTGCTTAGGACAAAAAAATAGGTAATTAAAAGATTTATAGTCTGAATAAAATACATATATTTAAAAGCCAGCAAATATAAATTCTGCTTCTGTCTGTATGTTCGTGTGTCTGTAAAGGTTATGTGTTTGTGATATTTCACTGACAATATGCAAAAGATATCTGATTAATTGGCTTAAAAAAGTACACACTTTTTATTTTATTTTGATTTATAAAGAAAATATTAAAGAACTTAGATACATTTTCATTCATGTGACCTTTTAAAATTGTTATTAAAATCCAGATGTCTTAAGGTCATAAAACTTCTGTTTCTGTAATAGTTGTAAATTTTGCTGGATTTGACTGAGAGCTTATGTTTTTGTTTCTGAGCCTCTGAATTCTGGGGTCTGGATAGGTAGCTGTGGTGAGGCCTGGGGACATGTCTTCAGTGCCTTGAGCAGTAGCCACTAGAAGACACAGTCTAGCCCACAGGGCCTCTTCTTCCCTGCCCTTGCTATGCCCCCTGGATATTCCTAGAGGAATTTTATTCTCTAGTCATTCTGTTTTCTGCCTTGAACTCTGCCCTGTCTTTCACGGCCATCTTTCATGCCATGTGGTCATGCGAGATTTAGGAGGACCAGGAAAAACATTAAGGATGGCGCCTATGTTATGGTTTCAAAATTCTTTTAGTAACTCAAAATGTTAAGTTCTTCAAGTCACGTTACGTGATGTTTAAAAAAAAGAATATAAAATGTGTAATTCCTTTGTAAGATACAATACTTAAGCTCTCTATATTAGGTCTTATGATTATTTGGGAAACTGCGTCTCCTCAGTACTTCAGCTGTCTATATTGGGTGTTGTGATCATTTGTGAAAATGGGTCCTTTCTCTATCGAAGAATAAGATGTTTACTTTTAAAAATGTTTTAATTATGGGCTGGGCACAGTGGCTTACGCCTGTCATCCCAACTCTCTGGGAGGCCAAGGTGGGTAGATTGTCTGAGCTCATGAGTTCCAGACCAGCCTAATCCAGAGCAAGACCCCGTCTCTAAAAGTAGCCAGATGTCATGGTGAGTGCCTGTAGTCCCAGCTACTTGGGAGGCTGAGGCAAGAGAATCACTTAAACCCAAGAGTTTGAGGTTGCTGTGAGCTGTGACAGCACAGCACTCTACTGAGGGTGACAAAGTGAGAGTCTGTCTCAAATAAATAAATTAAATTAAAATGTTTTAATTAACAGTTTGACTAAGTAAATGACTAACTTTATAGTAAATTGTGATCCTGTTTTAAGAAAAGTGTTTTATAACAGAAAATACATGACTTTTTCCTTCTTAAGTTTTCACTAAAATTTGGAATTATTAAAATAAGAATTCTGGTCAATGCATGTAATTCTATATGTGTGTATAAAGTGTACTAAAGAATAAGATGTTTACCAAGAAAAATTTTAAGCATAATATGTGTTCTTATTGAATATATATTTTGTAATTTTATCTAATTCAGAAGTTATTTGAAGGTTGATTCTAAATACAGGTTTGGGAAGGAGGTGAAAACACAATGGAAAGGGACTAGTGAGCAAGAGAGAGATGTAGAAAGGCAGTGAATAGAAGAATGTGTTTTTGATAAGAAAGGTGCAGTAGAAGGGAGAATAGTATGGTATAAGAAATGATCTTGTGTGGTAAACTTTCGTTCTGAAATAGAATGACTGGTTATTTAAGAAGAGGGAAAGTGAGGACCAAACAGAGGCTTTTAGCATGCTTGTAGATCATATAGGTTGGGGTAGAACTCATAAGAGGGAATTTATGGGATCTGATTAGTGATAGTTTATGAAAATTGGCTAGAACAACAAAGTTTTCTTGAAATATTAATTCACTCTTGATGAAATCACATGACCTGTTTCCTTTTCATTTAAACATTGCACTATAGAAGGTTTTTTTTTTTCCTTTTCAGTAACTGGAAAGCTAAACTTTAAAAGGGTTCAGGTTTACCTCCATATAACTTCCTATATCAACTTCAGAATCTTCCAACAACTATTACCCTTTTTTTTTTTTTTGAGACAGGTGCCTCCAACTGTCCCCCTGGGTAGAGTGCTGTGGCATCACAGCTTACAGTAACCTCCAACTCCTGGGCTCAAGTGAGTCTCCTGCCTCAGCCTCCCCAGTAGCTGGGACCACAGGTGCCCACCACAACACCTGGCTATTTTTTTTTTTTTTTGGTTGTAGCTGTCATTGTTGTTTGGTGAGCTCAGGCTGGATTTGAACCTGCCACCTTGGGTGTATGTGGCTGGCACCTTAGCCACTTGAGCCACAGGTGCCGAGCCAACTATTACTCTTGATTAAATGAATGGTTTGTGATTTTATTTGAGCAAATGCTTTAAGCCTTTGATATATGACAAACCTGAAATCAAAATTCTAAATTTAGTCTTTTTTATTTCAAATTAGCTTATATATCTATTTATTTATTTATTTATTTTTTGAGACAGAGCCTCAAGCTGTTGCCCTAGGTAGAGTGCTGTGGCATCACAGCTCATAGCAACCTCCAAGTCCTGGGCTCAAGTGATTCTCCTGTCTCCACCTCCCAAGTAGCTGGGTATTTATTTAATTTTTTAGTCAGAATCTCACTCACTCTTTTGCCCTGGATAGAGTACCATGGTGTCATAGCTCACAACTTTTTGAGGCTTGAACAATCCTCTTGCCTCAGCCTACCCAGTAGCTGGGACTACAGGCACCCACCACCACCACACCCAGCTAGTTTTTAGTAGTGATGGGGTTTTGGTCTTACTCAGGCTGGTTCCACATTCCTGGGCTCCAGGTATCCATCGCCGTGGCCTCCCAGAGTGCTAATAATAGGCATGAGCCACTGCACCCGACCCAAACTTGCTTTTTAAAATATTAGGACCACTGAAAGTTTAAGAGAGACATATTAGGCTTATTTGGAAAGTTAAAATTATACAAAAAACACTGTCAGATATTCAATGATTTTAACTCTTTGGATTATGTTTGTATATACGTATTATTAATATATGTTGCAATATTGTAAAATATTAATGTGATTTGGTATACGTTATCAGTAATAATTATGGTTATTATGTTAAATTGCCTATGCCACAAGAATAACCAACTTTGTCAATTGTCTTTTTAACTATGGTAATTCTAGGACCTTTGTTATTTCTGGACAACTCTTATTTTATTTTGATTCATCTCAGAAGGTGGGTTTTTTAAAACTGGCTAAGTCCAAAGTTTGTCCTTCAAGGAACGTCATAAAAAGAATTGACAGGTTCTCTTGAATACTGATTTCTGATAGCTTTAGAGGTCATATACCACTGGACTAAAAGCAAACTTCCAGGGCTTTAATTAGAAAACTGACATGTCCGTGGGTATTGCTAACTCAACCTCAAACGGAACAGAAATTAATTATATGGAGCTTAACTAATTTTTGTGATGTCATATTTGAGACATTGCTGATTCTTTCTGTTTAGTTTTCTAGAAGTTAAGAAAATGTTTTTCTTTTTTTAAGCCATTTATAACTTACAGCAAAGTATATATTTGTATGCAAAATTTGAAGCATTTTTCTGTCTACTTTATTTCCCCAGAATTTGAAAAACAGTTGTAAATATTCTTAATTTATGGCAACATAGTTATTTCCATAAGTTTAATAAGAATCTGTTTTCTGGTTCAGCACCTGTAGCACAGTGGTTATAGTGCAGGCCAAATACACCAATTCTGGTGGGTTCAAACCCGGCCCAGGCCAGCTAAACAACAATGACAACTGAGGTAAGAGAGTTGCTTAAGCCCAAGAATTTGAGCTTGCTGTGAGCTGTGACGCCATGGCACTCTGCCGAGGGTGACGTAGTAAGACTCTCTCTCTCAAAAAAAAAAAAAAAAAAATCTGTTTTCTTCTATGGGATGAAATGAAAGACAATAGTTATTTTGCCAAAGTTTTGGCTGGAATGGCATATTTTTAGAGGTATCCAGATTGCCTTACAGAATTAAGGCTGACTTTATAAAGTCGATAAAAAGCTCGTTATAAAAACTGGCCAGATACCTCATCAGTAACATTTCCTGATCTGTGGTACGTAAAGAGCGTCACTTTCTGACAGGTCTAAGAGCCTCTAGTCACTTTGGGATCTCTAGTAAAGAAGAATTTACCCAATGCATACAGGTTGCTAATGGCACAGATGAATCTTTGACTTGACTCAAGAGGCTTTCAATTCTAACCTGAGATTGCTTATGAAAGTTCAATCAAAGCCAGTTTTAAAGGAAAGAAAAGCTTATATGGCTAATAATTATTCTTACTACACTTTATGCAAGTAATCAAGTCAAGTACAATGAGAGTAAAGTTTATTTTGGCAAGTAAATTGACCTGCTATGCTTTGTCTCAAATAAAATGGGAGGTTAGAGAGAGAAAAATATGGCTCCAAAATAATAAACTGTGGTCTACCTGTACTAGACTCTAACCTTGTCTGCAATGCCTGATCATGAAATGAGACACAGCTGATCAGTTCATAGGACTAAGAGACTGGCCAAAAGGTACAGAATGATATACAATAGTCAAATGTTCTTTTTTGCTTCTTAGCCTAAGATAATATGTTTTGTTTTAATATGTAAAACTTTTAAATTTCTAAGTGGGGTTTGAGAGAATTAGAAATGCATGTATTTACCCCCCAATACATATTTTGACATGTTTTTGGATGGCTGCCAAGGAAGCAACATTGCAAACACTTGCTAGGAAATACTAGTTTCTATCAACAGAGTATATGCCAATAGAAACATGATTAGAAATTTGTCTGCAACCCTTGGAGTGATCACAGAAGAAACTGCAAAAGCCTTAGGGCTCAACATAGACAACTAAACTTACTAGCCCAGGTACTCCTAGATAATCAGGCAATGTTACATTTCCTGTTGCCTAAACAAAAAGTCTGTATAGTATTAAATACTATCTACTGTACTTCAAGAGGAGCTAAAATCTGAGGAGAAAAATTTCCCAGTAAATGATATGGCTGCAATAGGGCCCTGCAAGTGGCCCCACACTCAATTTATTTTCATGAATATTCACTTGGATTGCCCAGAACTTCCGATCAGTTCTATAGGGGCTCTTAAATCTATTATCTATTTTTATCATCCACCCTTCACTTATGCTGTAATAAGAATACTAATGTTCTTTTCGTGCAGACCTCAGACTTGATACTTAGGGCTTGTGAATATTTGCAGGTGACTGCCAAATGGTTTTATTCTCTTTTATCCTGGGCACAACCATAACTACATCCAGTGTCAGCCTGAAGAAGCCAGAAAGAAGATCGTCAGCCTTTTTCCTTTTCATCTGCCCACTCCTCAGGACTAAGGTTTGGTAAAAGCCCACGGAGAAATTGATACCACCCTTACAAATTGGTGAAGGAGTGCAAGGTGAGAACTAGAGTAAAGACCCCCAAACTCGGTGAAGGAACAGGCTTAGCTAATAGAATGATAATTTGAAGTCAAATAATGCAATGCGTCTGGATTTGTTCTTTTTGCTTAGAATTTCTTTGGCTATTCATGTTCTTTTCCTAATTCTAAATTTTAACTGTGTGTTCCTTAGGAAAAAAATTAACACCTAACAGAAAATTTCTGTGTAAGGTGGTATAGCTCAGCTACAAGGGGAGAAAGAAGACACAAAATAGAAGCGACAAGAGAAAAGGAGAAAAGGGTTGCCAAGTCAAAATGTGTTCATTTTGTTTAGTATTGGGAGATTGCCCTTTCCTTTACTGCTTTGGATCCGGAAGTTGACTCAGAAGGACTGTGTTGATATTCCTCCTCAAGTGATTATAATCAGTACCCTTGTCTCTCATAGGTCCACCTCCTTTTTTTGAGTTCTAATTACTGTTTCACCTGGACTATTATCTTTGCTTGCTACCTGGTTTCTCCCATTCAGGTTCTTTCCACTCTCCTTTTACATCCTGCTGTCAGAATAATCTTCCTGTCACCCAACACAGATCCTGTCATTTCTATCCTCAAGAGACTTCAGTGGTCTCCCATTGATTACCACCTTAAGTACAAATTTCATAGCTTACTGTGTATGGCCTTCCTCGCTTAGACCCTATCTTACTTTTATAGTAATTTTTTTCACGCCTTATGCTTCAGTCAAAATAGACTCCTCAGAAAGTAGTTAAAAATACAAGTTAAAAAGAACATTCTTTTGAATCAGATCAGAATTGCATCTGTGGGACCCAGCTATGTGGCCTCAGGAATTTGCTAACCTTTCTGACTTTCAGTTTCTTCATTGACTGTAAAGAAGATAAGGCCAACACCTACCACTGTAGAGTTGTTCTGAGGATTGAACAAATGTTATAAAATTCACAGACATTTTTGGGAGCAGCAGAACTTTTTGATTATTTTTATCAATCACTCAGTGGTTTCTTGTTAGGCGACAAGCACAAACAGAGCTAGTTCTGACGGGACTGCAAAACTAGTTCTGAGATAGTGTAAAGAAGCCTGAGAGATTCTCTCATTGGCGTTCTTCAAGTAGCTCATGATCAAATGGTAGTGGTGACAGATATTTATACCCAAAGCTAAATGATAAAAGAACTCAAAGTTCAGAGCAATAACATAAAAATAGTGTCAAGGGCATGTATGAACAATTGCCAGGTGAGAAGGATAGATAATATCTATTGAGATTCATTGGAAGGAGACATCCTTGTGGCGGGGATGATCAACAAAGGCTTCCAAGAAGAGAGATTTGAGCTGGATATATTTAACATAGGAGGATAAGTGTGAGGGGGCTGGAAGAGAAATACTTCATGGGTAGCAAGTCCTGGCCTTGTCTGTGGGGGGGGGTCTCTCAGTGAGCTCCTTTTATCATAAAGGCCCATGGCCTTTGTTCAAGAGGAAACTTGCTTCAGAGTAAGAAGCTAATCAGTCTGTTTGGGGATGTAAATTGGATTTAAACAAACTACTCTCCCATAAAGTTTGAGGATTTCCCTTTTTCTAAGGATGGTTTAAGCTTAGATTTGTTTGGGGGAGATGGAGGAGATGGGAGTTGTTTGCCAGGGATTTCCTTCCAATAGACATAAAATCAATCAATGCATGTCAAGAGGTGTGTCCAAAGTTTGGAGGAGAGGCTGTAACAAGGAACTGAGCTGGACCTGGCTTAGTGCTGGCTATACTAGATAAAAAGTGGTCTCATTTGATATCATTTGAGATTAAATACATCAGCCTTTGGGAAGTGGACTGTGCCCTCTTTTGATTATGTCTCTGTGTCATTGTTCCTGGAGATTAGGAGTAGGATTTCCCCCAGAAGGAAATGGAGAGTCTCAGTGTTAATCTTTCTGGGGTTGGGGAAACAGGCCAACCAACTTTAGATACAGAGGAGGGGAGGAGTTTCTCCTTTTTCTGCAGTCAAGGGGAGCTGGAGCTGGAATTCTAGAAGATCCCTGTTAGTGTGGATTTTGAACTGACGTCTCCTATGAGGATAATGCCAGGAGGTGGGCTTGAAGTTTAATATGAATTCTAAAGTGTTAAGAGTAGTTTTACATGACATGGGGAGCTTCCAGAAATGAAGCCTCAAATACCTAGGGAGCACTACTTTTATGATTAGATTTGATGAAGAATGGATAGTCGTATAGAATTATGATTAGACAAAAAGGGGATGTGACTTAATGGGAGAATTTAGCAAGGCTAATTTGTTTTTTTGAGACAGAGCCTCAAGCTGTACCCCTGGGTAGAGTGCTGTGACATCACAGCTCACAGTAACCTCCAACTCCTGGGCTCAAGCCAGTCTCCTGCCTCAGCCTCCCAAGTAGCTGGGACCACAGGTGCCCACCATAATGCCTGATTATTTTTTGGTTGCAGCCGTCATTGTTGTTTGGCGGGCCTGGGCTGGATTCAAACCTGCCACCTTAGGTGTATGTGGCTGGCATCTTGGCCACTTGAGCCACAGGCACCGAGCTGGCCAATTTGTTTAGATTGTTCTTGGCCTGTGTAACATTTTTTTTCTCCTGTTCCTCACAAGACATCTGTCACATGAGGGTCTTGAAAAGAGAAGGCAAAGAAACCTTTCTGTTTCTGTGGTTTACTCCATTTCCTTTGGGTTAAAGTACTCAGTATGTTAAGGTGCCATATTTTGGGGGAATTGTGTTCTCAGCCTCAATTCTTATTTCCAGAGATTCTCATTCAGTAGTTTCATGGTGGGGTTCTGGAATTTATTTTTAACAAACTCAGTTGATTCTGACATATATCAGATTTGGAATCCACTTCTCTAGCCCGAAAATATTACTATGCCACTTAGGGAGGTTTAAAACAATTTTTTTTTATGAAATGTTAAAATTATTTTAACTTAGAGCGTAGTGAAAGTGATATGTAGAGTAGAGAGAGACTTCTTTTTTTTTGAGACAGAGCCTCCCTTTGTCACCCTTGGTAGAGTGCTATGGCATCATAGCTCACAGCAACCTCAAACTCCTGGGCTTCAGCGATCCTCTGCCTCAGCCTCCTGAGTAGCTGGGACTGCAGAAACCAACGACAGCACTGCTATATTTTTTTTTTTTAGGGACAGGATCTTGCTCTTGCTCAGGCTGGTCTTGAACTCCTGAGCTCAGGCCATCCACACACCTTAGCCACCCAGAGTGCTAGGAAATGTTAGACTTTGAATTATTTTGATATTTTACAGCAAGTGTATTTTTATGGTATGTTGGAAAAGCCAATGAATATTAAACAAAATAAAGGTAGGGAGTTGTTCCATCACCCCCTCCCTCTGGGCTGCCATAACTTAACTAAGAATTGGATGGGAAGGGAGCAAGCCTTTAAACAGCACAGATTGTCACACAAATCTCAAGTGCTCTTAAAAGGTAAGAGTTACTTTTATAATCCAAAAAGAATATATGAAAGTTGGAATTTTAAAAATATTAAAACAGAAAAAAGCAAAGTGGTGAGGAACTCAACAGGGGATCAAGAGCCTTTGGTTAGGCAAATAACCACTCTCTATTTCTCCCTTTTATAGACATAGACATGTTTATGGTATTTTACTCCAGTGAGACCCATATTACAGAGCATGTCCTCAAAATTCCAAAAATGTGTACATGAAAGTAGAGTTTGAAACAATTTTACGATCACTACATTTTAGAAGGTTGTGATGTTTTGTCTTACACTAAAGTAGCATGCATTTCAAGCCTAACAGCTTGCTTTCTTATGTATGTCACATCTTATGTCATAGGAAGTTTGTAACCTAATTCAGATGATTTTTAAATGTTCCTTTTACTAAGATTATTGAAAATATGCAGAGTTACTTTTTGTCTTTTATAAGGGTAGAGTATTTCCATATTCTTTCAGGTATTTTCAAAGAAACCCCAGATAGATTTCCTACCATTTGAGCCTCTATTGTGAACTTTTCACACCATCAAATTTACTTGACCTTGAGTCTGGCGTCTGGTGATTGAAATCCCAAGTGTGAACACTTCTCTTTCTTGGGAGCTGTTAACTTCAAAGCCTCCAGGAACCATTTGAATGGTAATACTGTTCAGTGCAGAGCTTAAGAAACAAACACTTGTAAAGTGTCCTGACCATCCTTTCCTCCACAGTTTTGCCTGCAGTGCATTTGTCCATTCATTCCTAGCTGGACTTCCTTGCTTCACTCCTTATAGGGAAAGCATTTCTTTGATTGTTTTAAGTCCTCACTTCTCCCCTTGTGAGAAATATATGAAGGAACTCTGTCTTTGGTTTACCAGATGGGCACAAAGCAACTTTGTTTAAGGTGCTGAGTTAAAAGTTCTTGAAATTTGAGATCAGCTCCTACTTGGATTTGAACTTTGAAGACCCAGAGATAGGAAGTTTCCATATAAGGATCAAAACACGTCAGAGCAAGAACCAGTGATTTGGGCTGGCAACCTTGGAAGGTAGGATTACTTTGCTCAACAGTTCAGGATGGTGTACCCTGAGCCCTGAAAAATCACTTCACAAATGTCTGCTGTTGGTCCCAAGGGTGACTGGAGAGAGCGTGAGGATAAATCAGTGCAACCTATCTCCATCACTGGAAAAGCAAATCAAAGCATGTCCTAGTGAATATCATCCTTCATTCAATAGCTAATGTCTGTGAGACTGTTAGGCTCACAGCAGTGTGCCTAGCACAAAGAAATATAATTGTAGTGGTGTCTGCAGGAGGCTGGTGCCTAGTGAACACGGTGGTATCCATTGGAAGCAGCAATACTGCCCGGTGGGGGATATTGGTGCCTGGCAGGAGGCAAAAACAGGACATGAGGAAAGAAATGGTATATGCTACATGGTAACAGAGCTAGAGAGCTGACAGGGACTCCATCATGAGCACTGCTGAGATGCTGCTTGGAGACTCTCAGGAAAACTTGAGGGACACTTTGTAGAAGCACAGAGTCCCATGGGAGCAGATAAGGACAAAAGGCAGGCAAACATAGATTCTGTGATTCACCTATACCCACAGGCTGGCACAGGTTGAGGAAATTCAGGTTACAGATATAAGAGATGCAATTTCCACTCTAAGGGAGTTTTCACAAGCATGTTAGGGACTTAAATGTATGGCAATAAGAGAAGAATCATAAACAGTGACCAGTGAATGGCTAGAGGAGTTTCATGAGGCCGGCATTGCTGGGAGCCATAAAAGTAAATGGGTTCTCATAGAAGTGCAAGTGGGTCCTCTAGAATAAGTAGCATTCCAAGAGCTGGAAAGGCAGAAAGGGCCTTCCAGCTCGGGATCCTCATGACCAGAGAAGGCCAGAATCTCACCATGAGGTGTCCTGGGAGTTGCGCCTAGAACTGTAGACTGAGTCCGGCTGTGGGAGGGTATCTGACTGCCCAACTTCCTGCTGAAGGAACTGGAATGTAAACCACAGAATAGAAGGTACTGGAGGCTTTGTGAAGGCAAACAGCTGGGGATGAAGAGGAGCCTTCTGGCAGCCTTTCTAGGACAGATGGAGGGTTTGTAGGCCAGGATGAGAAAATGCAGGCAGGTTCATCCACTAGAAGGCATCCCCAATAATTGAGGGGTGAGAGATGAGGGATGATAAAGGCCTGGACTACCAGGTAGAGAAAGTAGAAATGAAAAGATAAGAAGATAAATCCAAGAGAAATGAGGAGATAGAAATGATAGTACTGGCTGACAGATTGGAACTGGCTCCCCACTGGCTCCAAAGAAAGAGGTTAGATCAGCAATTCTCAACCTGTGGGTTGCCACCAATGAAAATACATCCTGCATATCAGATATTTACATTACAATTCATAACAGTAGCAAAATTACAGTTATGAAGTAGCGACGAAAATAATTTTATGGTTGGGGGTCACCGCAACATGAGGAACTGTATTAAGGAGTCTCGGCATTAGGAAGGTTGAGAACCACTGGCTTAGATAGAATCACAAGTTTGAGCTTGACCAACTGGAAGACAGACTGACAGAAAAAGAGTATTGGAATTCCATTTGTGTGTAACATTAACAGGACATTTTGTTTGTCAAAACCACTAAATAGCTGGGTGTAGTGCTTTTAGTTACAACTATAGGGGAGGCTGAGGCAGGAGGATCGCTTGAGTGTGGGAGTCTGGAACTGTAGAATTCTATGCAAACCAATTAGGTGTTGGCACTAAGATATGCACTAATGTTCCCAGGGGTGGTTGCTTAAAGAGGGGTGAACTGGCCCAGGTTGGAAATGGAGCAGGTCAAAACCCCTCTGCTGATTAGTAGTGGGATTAGGCCTATGAACAGTCACTGCACGCCAGTCTGGGCAGCATAGTGAGACTACATCTCTAAAAAAAAAAGAGGTTTCTTTCTTGTTTGTTTGTTTGTTTGATATAGTCTCACTTTGTCACCTCTGGTAGAGCACTGTGGCATCATAGTTCACAGCAAACTCAAACTCTGGGGCTCAAGCAAGTCTCTTGCCTCAGCTTCTTGAGTAGCTGGGAGTATAGGTGCCCACCACAACACCCGGCTATTTTTATTTATTTATTTTTTTGAGATAGTCTCACTCTGTCAATCTCAGTAGAGCACCATGGCGTCACAGCTTACAGCAACCTCAAACTCTTGGGCTTAAGCCATTCTCTTGCCTCAGCCTTCCAAGTAGCTGGGACTACAGGCACCTGCCGCAACACCCAGCTATTTTTTGGTTGCAGTTGTTATTGTTGTCTGGCAGGCCCGGACCAGGTTCAAACCTGCCAGCCCCGGTGAATGTGGCTGGCGCCCATGGGTGCCGAGCCATGCCTGGCTATTTTTTAACATGGGTTCTCGCTCTTGCTGAGGCTGGCTCAGACCTGTGAGCTCAGGGCAATCCACCTGCCTTGGCCTCCCAGAGTGCTGGGATTATGGGGGTAAGCTACCGCACCTTGCCTTAGGAAAGTTTTTCAACACAAATGAGAACATGATATACATATTGTTTTGCAACTTACTTTAATTAACAATATGCCGTGGATATCTTTTAGCTTCATTGTATATGGTTTTCCTCATTCATTTTAACCATCTTATAGCAAGCAACCCATGGTTTGGCTGTCCCATTTCTTATTTTATCAGTGCTCCATTGATACATACATTGTTTCCAAATATATCTTCTTACAACCAATGCTTCACTTAACACCATATTCATATACTTGGGCAACTATTATAGGATAAATCCCTAAAAGGGAAATTGTGGGTCAAAGGGTATGTATAATTTAACATCATTTGATACATATTGCAAAATGGCTCTCCAGAACCTTTTTCTAATTTAATTCTTCCACTAACAGGTTAATCAAGACGTCTTCGTGGATGTCTGTGGCAATTTGTCAACCTGCTCTTCCTACAACTGCAATAAATACTAGTTTGCCCCATTGGATGAGATTATATTAGTCAACAGATCCTAATGAATGAAGGGTTTCTTAATTAAAATAACCAGAAAGTCATTATTTGTAAATATATAAACAAGTTGATTGCAGCAAGAGGCTGAATACTTCTAATAAGCATGTGTGGATATTAAATTAACCATGGTTCACAAACCATCCATGGATGCATTGGATGCATGGTTGATTGGAAATAACCACTTCACAGTGGTTACCCGATTTCTCTCTGCCAACTGCCAAATGGTATTCCTGTTTGTGTGATTATTATGGTTTGACATGATTCATGGTATTTCCAAACACATATATATGTAAAGTAAAGTAAAAATGTTTTTTCCCCCCAATGGGTATTTTAGGAGTTAAAACACTGAGTGGAAGATTAGGAAATTAATTGCTCTTTTCTTTTTGATTCAACAGACATTTGTCGAACGTGTACAATATACTGGAAAGGTACCTAATGAATTGTTTCAGAGAACACATGGATGAGTAAAACCCGATTCTTACCTTTAATATGCTTATAGGGGACAGACAGGAGCACAAAATAAATATAAATATGAATATAAAATGACTATAAAACCAAGGCAGAATGAGAAAAATGCTTAAAGAGGAGCATAAAGAAACAATTATGAAAATTCAAAGGAGTGAAAACACATCTGGTTAGGGGGAAAACAGGAAAAACTTTCACATAAGGGAGATGCATTTAAGATAGGGATTTCAATAACCGGTGAGGTGGCTCATACCTATGATACTGGCGCTCTGTGAGGCTGAGGCAGGAGCATCCCTTGAGGTTAGGAATTAAAGATAGCCTGAGCAAGAATGAGACCTTGTCTCCACTAATATATATATGAAAAAAATTAGGACAATTTTTGGGAAAAATTGTGGGAGTCCTCAACTACTTGGGAGGCTGAGGCAGGTGAAGCAGGAAGATTGCCTGAGTCCAGGAGTTTGAGATTGCTGATGGCACGACCCGCTAACCTGGACAAAGTTATGAGACTATGTCTCAAAAAAAGGAAAAAGAAAAGAAAAGATGAGATTTCAAGAATGGGTAGGACTTGTCCACTGACACACTTGCTTTTGGAAATCCAGGGCTGCCATTCTGTGAAGGCAAGGCCACATGGTGAGTCCATGTAAAGGGGCTTCTGTCCATGGCCCAGCTATGCAGAGCTTTCCAGTCAACTTAGGGGCCAGGCATGACTGAAATTTCCAGTGGGGCAATTTCCAGTGCATGAAGATACTTCTGGACATTTCTAGCCCCTTGTCATTGGATCGCTCTAGCCATTCAAGTCTTACAAGTGAAAGTCCCTGACATTGTAGAGCAGAGATAAGTTATTTCTGCTGTGTCATGTTTGTTATTTCTGAATCACTGAATCCATAAGATTTTTTAAAAAATTGTTTTGTGAAAAAAATTGGGTAGTATTCCACAGGTAAGCTGGAGAGAAGCAGGGCCTTTCTAGCAAAGGAAACCACACAAGCAGAGGGGAAGCATGACTGTATCCACAGAACAAAAAACAATCCAGAAGAGTCCAGGTGGGCTGGCATCAAGGATTTGAGGAGGGGTGGATTAGGTGATCAGATGATCTGAGAATGGAGAACATTCCATAGCAAGCGATATACCAAGAAGGATTCAGCAAAAGTTGAACATCAACTGTTGTCTTTGAGCCAGGAAGAGAAACATACTGTTGGCACGGAGAACATGATACCTGTAACACGCCACCTTGGCAACTGAGAAAACCACAGAAGCAAGAAGGTCACTTTGATATTTTCTCACCTTTCTCCTCTAAAGCATGATCACACAAAATTCTCCAATGTACCTTGCCTGAAAGGAGTAGTTCCCAAAACTCTCTTTTCAGAGGGATTCTGCCCTATACCAAAAAGATCAAGAAGAATCTAAACAAATAGGCCTTCCCAAATTCCCTTTAGTTGTTACCATTGGGTTATACCCTCTTTGTGTTCAGTCATACTTCTATATGACTGTCGATTCTTCATTGAACATAAGCATAAACATAGACAGTTTTCCCTGGGTCTTTGGGTTTTCATATTAACCCTTCTTGTTACATAAAACTTTGCTTAAATAAATGTGTTACCATATTCTCTTGTTAATCTGTCCTTTATTATAGGGGTATCAGCCATGAACCTTACCATGGATGAGGAAAATGTATTCATTTTTCTTCCCTATGATATTAATATGTTTGGCAAAAATTAAATTTCACATGACTTCCTTCTTGTACTTCATCTTTTAAATAAATAGAAAAAGGCTAGCTTGTAATCATTCAATAAATATTTGTCAAATGCTTCTACAGGGGTGGCGCCTGTGGCTCCAAAAGTAGGGTGCTGGCCCCATATACCAGAGGTGGCCGATTCAAACCTGGCCCTGGGTCAAAAAAAAAAACTGCCCCCCCCAAATAAAAAGCTTCTACAAACTTAAAATTACTAAATACAGGGTATACTTAAATTACCTTTTATGTTTAAAGCAGCTGCTTATTTTTTATCTTTTACATTAATTTGTGTGATGACTAACATGAGGTGGTTTTTCTGTTTTTCACCTGGTTTTGTAGGAAAAAAAAAGAGTCATACTACTAGGATTGTCAGACGGGTCCCACTTGTAACACAAGTGCAGCTTGTGTAAGTAAAAATAAAAATAGTAACTATTGTATAGAAATGAAAGACCTATTTGCAGTCTCCTTATTAAGTGGGGTCAGATTTTTGCTATGAAACTAAAGTGTGCAATTTAATTGCATTTCAAAAGAGGCTGTATGAAAGTGCTTTGGAAATTATAAAAGCACTATTCAAATACAAGTTGTTACTAGTATTATTGAGGTGTTTCCAGAGGCATGGAGATCAACATCATGTTGCCTATATTTCTTCTTTAAATCACTCTGGATTTTAAACCTTGTTAAAAAGAATGTTGCCTCAAAATAAAAAAAAATAAACATGCACATGAATAAATTTGAAATAAGAATTAAATACATTCAGTGTATTCATAATAAACACATGCGATATCTACAAAAAGAAATATTGATCAGACAATTCATACTTTGAAATGCAGTAGATGGAAATAAAAGATACCTACTCTACTCAGAATCTGCACCTTTGATTTTGACACTTAATCTAAATTCATATATTCAGTAGGATATGTGTGTGTGGTTGTGTGTATATGTATTATGTGGGTGCTTAAAGACATTTTAAAGTTTTGGTGCTAAAATTCAAAAGCATATAATAGATAAAATAGCATTCTTGCTTGATGGCAATAAAAAATAATAAAATAAATTTGAAATTCGTCCCAGACCAACAAATTTTCTCAAGTTAAAAAAAGTTAATAGCTCCCAATTATTAAGCATTTATGATTTTAATGTGCCAAACACTATGCCAATTACTTTATTACTTTATTTATTTATTTATTTATTTTGAGACAGTTTCACTATGTCACCCTTGGTAGAGGGCTGTGACGTAATAGCTCACAGCAACTTCCAACTCCTGGGCTTAAGCAATTCTCTTGTCTCGGATTCTCAGATTCAATTCTCTTGTCTCAGTTAGTCAGTTAGTGGCTGGTGCCCTAACCACTGAGCAACAGGTGTGAGCCTGCTAATTTTAAATATACTATCTCATTTAAAACTCCCAGCAAGCTGGGTGCAGAGGCTCATGTCTGTAATCCCAACATTTTGTGAGGCCAAGGCAGAAGAATTGCTTGCGGCCAAAAGTATGAGACCAGCCTAGGCAACATGAAGAGATCCTGCCTGTATAAAATAAAAATATAAAATAAAACTCATGGCAATCCCAGGAAATATGTTAGGTACCATTAAGAGGAAATAAGGTGGAAATAATTTAAGTAATTTGCCCAAGGTCATCCAATTCGTTAAGTAGAATTCAAACAAAAATGGGATGCAAATAAAGGCATTCTGAGCCCCAGGTACTATGCTCCTAGACCCTTAGAATTAGTTCAAATCATAGCCTATCTTTGTGGAAAGGGACTTTAAACACCATCTAATATAATTTAAACAATAAAAACAGATGTTAATAAAATGGTAGGAGCATGCCAAAGACAACTTTGCTTTTTTTGAAAATTGCCTAGGCGGCACCATTACTTCAGTGGGTAGGGCACCGGCAATATGCACTGAGGTGGGTTTGAACCTGGCCCAGGCCAGCTAAAATAACAATGACAACTGCAACAACAACAAAAAAAGCCGGGTGTTGTGGCGGGCACCTGTAATCCCAGCTTAAGCCCAAGAGTTTGAGGTTGCTGTGAGCTGTGATGCTACAGCACTCTACCCAAGGCAATAGCATAAGACTCTGTCTCAAAAAAAAAAAAAAAGAAAAAGAAAATTTTTCTTGCCCAGTTTCTGCCCTTTATTAGGCAATGCAGAAGAACTCCAGACTCTTAAGAGGAGTGTGTAATCGAAATTCATATATTCAGTGCCTATAACACTGCCTCTTAAGAGTGTGGAGTGGAAGTGGAGGGAGCAAGATGGCAACTGAGTAATAGCTTCTTTGCAACCAGGTGCAGTGAGATTAGGGGGAGAAGACTCCAGGCATCTTTGGCTTGTGGGCTCTGCACAGAAACATTCCTTTGGGGATGCAGGGAGACAGTGAGAGACTTCTGGACCCCAGGAAGAGGACAAAAGCAGTGGAGAAGTGGCAAGTGGTTGCATTCCTTCAGTCTGAGGCTGTGGCTGCTGCAACTGTAACTACAACAGCAGCAACATCGCAAACAGGGAAGGCCTTCCCTGTGGGTTGTTTTGTCTTTTTGGACTTGGGCACAAAGTTGAACTATGTTGGGAGAACTTGGGCCAGAGTCTGGATGACTTCAAGCATTGTAAAGGACCCTGGACTGAGCCACTGAGCCCAATGAGCCTAATATTGTTTGGCTGTGGGCCACCTGCTTGCACAGCCATCATGAGAGAACTGCCCCTGAAGATTCCACCCTCAGGGTCCCAGAGCCAGGTGTGGGCTGGGAGACCTTGGGCAAGTGATCTAGTGACTGAGCAGCACCAAAGGCCGGGACTGAGACCCTGGGGAAGAGCGGAACATTCAGTGCTTGGCAGTAAAAGGGCTGCCTTGCAACCTCAGCACTGAGGGGAATAGAGTGAGACCGGTTTTGGTGCACTGGATAAGTGGGACTTTCCAGCCACTTCAGGAAAGATCTCAGTGACAGGTGTTTTCCTGAGAAAGCTTCTGCTTAGCCAACGTTAACGGTCTAAAGTGTCTTTTAAGGGGCCTGAGGAGAGATATAGGTTCTCAACCCTGTGGGGTTTGAGAAATCAGCAGAAGCCTCCATTTCATACATCTCTGCCAGCATTGTGATTAGGATCTCATATCCCAGAAGATCACCTGTTGCCCAGACAATATTCAGCAAGACATATATACTGCTTTTTTTTTTCAAATTTCAATATTTTCCCTCTAGATTTTTCTTTTTATTCTTTTCTTTATTTTTTCTAGTTTAAATAGAATTTTCCATTGTTGCCCTTCTTAATAATAAGGACTTCATTTTTGTTAGTGTTTCTGCCCTATTATTTGTTTTTTCCCCCAATTTTATCCCAAAGGTTTTCTGTTTGTTTGTTTTGGTTTGATTTATAGTATTTTTGTCTTTCCTCTCTATTTGGTGGAGGTGGGGTCCTGTGTCTGCTCAGGTTGACAAAGAGCTGCTGACCTCAAGGGAACTACTCAACTCAGCACCCCCAGAGGTTGGGAGTTTTTAAGGTTGGGTTAAAGTACCCTACTTTACACCTTTATTACTCCTGTCTCCCTCTTTATTTATTTATTTATTTTTTGCAGTTTTTGGCCGGGGCTGGGTTTGAACCTGCTGCCTCCAGCATATGGGGCTGGCGCCCTACTCCTTTGAGCCATGAGTGCCACCCTGTCTCCCTCTTTCTGTGCCTCTCTTCTTTTTGTAAATATTCCCATTTACTCACCTTCTCCCCTTTCTCTTTTTTCTTCTGTTTTTTAAAAAATATTTTTTTCCCTTCTTGCTCTTCAATCTTCTCATCCTTTTGCTCCTATACGTAAACGACTTATTGAAGTATTAGGTCAGAGACACAGTAACTTAAAAAGCAAGAGGAAGTGAAAGGAAACTTAGGGCAAGGAAACAGATAAAAGAAAACACTCATGAGGAAGAATCAGCAGAAAAATCCTGGCAATATAAAAAAAAACAGACCAGAACACCCCCCACCCCCAAGGGACCAGGAGGTAGCTACTGCAGGGATTCCACCTATAAAGAAATGTTACAAATTATAGAAGGGAAATTTAAAATACAGATGATGAATACAATGTAGGAAATTGATGAGAAAGTGGAAAATAACCAAAAGTAAAGCCAACACAAAATCAAATAAGAGATGAATGATATGAAGACTATAGAAGGATATAGTAGAATTGAAGGAATTGAAGCAGTCAATTAGGGACTTAAAGATGCAATAGAAAGTATCAACAGCAGAATAGACCATGAAGAAGAAAGAATCTCAGAGGTAGAAGAGAAAGCCTTAGAGATAACTCAGATAGTTAAAGAGGCAGAAAAGGAGAAAGAAAGCAGAGCATTCACTGACAGAATTACGGGACTTTATGAAGCGTTCAAACATATGAACGCATAGGTATCACAGAAGGGGAAGAAGACTGCCTCGGAGGAATGGAAGCCATATTAGAGAATATTATAAATAAAAATTTCCCAAATATCACCAAAGATTCTGACACACTCCTTTGAGAGGTATGTCACACCCCAGGTTCTCTCAACTCAAATAGAGATTCTCCCAGACACGTTGTGATGAACTTGTCCAAAGTCAAGGCAACAGAAAAAATTCTGCAAGCTGCAAGGAGTAACCTCAAATTAATCCACTTGGAAAAATCCATCTGGGTGACTGGAGACTTCTCAAATGAAACTTTTCAAGCCAGAACACAATGGTCATCTATCTTTATCTACTTAACCAAAGCAATTTCCTTCCCAGAATTCTGTATCCTGCTAAGCTAAACTTTATATTTGATGGAGAAATAAAATCTTTTATTGATACGCAAACGTTGAGGAAGTTTGCCACAAGACCAGCTCTATGGGAAATACTTTGACCTGCTCTATACACTGACCATCACAATGGACCACCACCAAAGTCAGCACCCAGAAACTAATGGACAAAACCCAGCTTCCACAATGATGCAAAAGATAAAACTTAGCAATGGACTTCCACAAAATAAGATGAATAGAAATCCACCACACTTATTAATTATCTCAATAAATGTTAATGGCCTGAATTCTCCACTGAAGAGGCATGGATTGGCTGATTGGATAAAAAAAAGACAAGCCATCTATTTTCTGTCTGCAGGAAAAACACCTAGCCTCAAAGGACAGATTAAAATTCAGAGTTAAGGGTTGGAAGACAATTTTTCAGGGAAACGCTATTCAGAAGAAAAGAGGAGTTCCAATCTTATTTTCAGATTCAAGCAGATTTAAAGCAACCAAAGTCTAAAAAGACAAAGATGGTCACTTCATATTGGTCAATGGAAAAATACAACAGGACGACATTTCAATTCTAAATATCTATGCACCCAACTTCAGTGCTCCC
>CAUYQV010006008.1:0-18071 GCA_963574575.1 Galagoides demidoff
ACACGCGCCCCTTCTGTTGGGGC
The DNA here is from genome assembly GCA_963574575.1 of Galagoides demidoff. Taxonomy (NCBI): domain Eukaryota; kingdom Metazoa; phylum Chordata; class Mammalia; order Primates; family Galagidae; genus Galagoides; species Galagoides demidoff. The sequence continues at coordinate 24 of CAUYQV010006008.1, forward strand.
CCCCCACACCAAAAAATTTACAAATCAAAATATTTTTTGGGGGGGGGCCCACAAAATTTTGCGAACCTTAAAAAATCGGGTGTGCATTTTGCATGTTTCCCACCCACTGCTCTAGGGAGTTAGCCGTCAAACTTGTATCTCTTTCCAAAGCTTTGTTCAGAGATGCAAAGCAAGGTGGTTGTCCTAGATAGACTACCGGGCCAGAGATGCACCCTCTCTCTCCCTCTAAGTCCTCCAGTGGCCTTTCCCAGATCAACTCTGCCATGGAGCTGAGTTGTCAGAGGTCCTCTCACTCCCCAGTTCCTGGCAGCATAAGGAGGAGATGCCAGACAGCCCCTAACCACTGCCACCCAGTCTGCAAACCTGGGCCCTGCTCCATGCAGGCCACCAGCCTCCATCCTCACCTACCGAGGACCTGGGAGATGAGCCGGGGGCCATCCTCTTCCTTTACATAAACTACTCCCTAAATGGATGGGCTTTCAAGGTTCCATAGGTCTCAAAGAGTTACAGATAAGGATTATGTGAAAAAAATAACTCAGGCACAAAGAGGTCAAGACTATCTCTTTTGAGTTGGCAGTGTGGGCAAGGGCTGGATGACTAATTACCAACAAGGTCTTGGTGTTCAGGATTGGAGTCAGTATTGCACTGAGGAGCTTTCTTGGATAGGGTATTCTAGAGGTGGGGGGCTTGAAGTCACCATCAGGTCCATCCTTTGTGGGGAGACCTGAGGACTTGAGGTTGGAAAGTACCAGGTGGGCTAATGGAGCAACTCAAACTCCTGGCCCTAGCCCAGCATTTACATGTCATCCAATTGCTTTTCTTCCTAAAGGAAGTATAGCAAGTTTCTTTTTTCTTGACCTACAGGGCTGGGGAAACAACCAGCTCCCCCAGCTGAGTCTCCTGGAGCCTCCCTGATCCCACAGGCAGAAGTAGGTGTGGATAGTGAACAGCAGCAGGAGAGGCTGGCGCTTGGTGGCTAAGTCCCTCTTCCATTTGAGAGTAAGCTGGGGGTGCAGCCCAGGATGGGGAGTGTGGATTAGGGAGCAGCCTCCACTCAGGTCTAGAGGAGGTTGCCAGGGTTTGCAAGGGGGGTTGATGTCTTGGCATACCTTAAAAATTTCTTTTCCTTCTAGGTTTGAGTCACCCTATAAGAAAACAAAATGCAGATTCCTCGAAGGTATGAGCTGGACAGAGCTATGAAAGGAGATTTTCCTGATGGAGGGAAGACTGGATAACTGGTTCCTTTGCTACTCTTTTGAGTTCCTCCTCCCCGCCTCCTACACCACAAGTGGCATGGTTGACAGAGGCCTGATTCTCATTCCAGTGCCTTCCTGTTATTCCCTGTAGCCTCTCACACATCAGAACACCAGGTCTATTCCATGACTGTGGACAAGTCATTTATCTGTTAATAGAATGGGAACTCTATTTCTCCACCAGTTCTTTCCTCTCGGCGGGGGGGGCGGGGGCACTTGGTAATGTGTAGGGACACATTTGGCTGTCATTTGAATTTATTTTCAATGAGGAAGGACAGGCATGCTAAGTCTCCTTGCCATACAAGGGAGCGCCCCACAAGGAGGAATTCTCCTTCCTAAAATGCCAGCAGTGCCCTGATCAAAAAGCTCTGTTAGACTCTGTTTGCAGTTATGACAGCTATGACCCTTCCAGCTATGACTGTCAGGCATAGCACTGTGAAGCCTCTGTCAGTCTGTGATGTCATCTGTATTCCAGTGATATGGATAGCTTTGGTTAGAGGCTGGAGGTGTAAGGTTAGTGAGTTCAGGACACTGTCCAGCAGGAACAAGGATGGCTGGGAATGATCTGACCTGGGAGCTACTGTGTGGCTAAGAGATGAATGTCTTGGAACAGTAGCCACAACTGCTGGGCCCTCTGAAACCTGGGTATAGAGAGTGATTTGGACAATCACCTGGGGGCTGTGAGGCAGGTAGTATCTATGGGGAAGCTGAGAAAGGAGGAGCAGATTTGAAGAGATGTAAGATCTGAGTGCAAGTGGGGATGAAACAAGTCATTGAAGAGAGAAATTTGCTGTGATCTTCTCTGCAGTAAATGGGGGTTGGAGGCCTGGGGCCAAGCGGAGAGGTGAAGGAAGCATATTTTAAGGTATAGAATCAATACTGCATCTTTCCCTTTTAAATTCAGTTTCTTCTTCTAACAAATCAAGTGGAGCTGGGGTGCAGGCGATTTTTGCTCTGAAAAGACCTTTGGCTCATCAATTTCCATAGCAAAGGCGGATGGTTTAAGGGAACCAGGAAATTACTGAGCCTAGAGAGGCACAGGGTGCTATTAACACCTGTACACACCTGGATGTCATCTTGGTCTTTACAAAGCCCTTGGCATCGAATGAGGCACTATGAACAAGGCATTGCATTCTTGTTTTCCATTTGGCATGTGCATACATGTGTACCCTCAATGAGAGCGGGACCTGCTTCTGCTCATCACCACTGCATTTCAGCACCTTGGACAGGGCCTTACACAGTGTTGGTGCCTCATAAATATTGTTTGAAGGCAAGTCTCTGCATACTCTGAATATGGACTGTAGGGAGGAAGAGACACACATCCCTCTATGCTCTTGCCTATTCTTTCTGTTTTAGGAGACAAGGCATGGAGTATCCAGTGCAGGGCCTGGTATCTAGCAAGTGCTCAGGACGTGGAAGCTGCTGTGGAGATTGCCAGTATGTTGCCACCAGGGGATATTTCTGCAAGGGGAAAGTGATTGAGCTGGATTAGGGACAGCCCAGCCTTCATTCAGGAGCTGCCCCAGGAGAGTACTTTTATCAGTCCAAGGCAAAAGAAGCAGAAGATAACCAATACAGCAAATCTTTTATGAAGCTGCATTTATTCTATTTAAAGGACAATGCTTTTGTGTGAGATTTTTTTTCCCCGTAACATTTTTTGATATTAAGATGTCATTGTTTTGTGATATAATGATGACATTAAAAGGCAGGGTTTAGGGATATGTTCTCACCTGGCAAAATAAAAGCAAGTGACCTAAAGTTGGTTCACAATTAAAAAAATAATTATGGCTGGACATAGTAGCTCACACCTGTCATCCTAACATTTTGGGAGGACAGGTGGAAAGGACTGCTTAAGTCTAGGAGAAGAATGAGGTTGCAATGAACTATGCTGATGCTACTGAACTCTAGCCAGGACAACAAAGTAAGACCCTGTCTCAAAAAATAAAAAAATTGTACTTAGAGTCCCAAAGCCTAGAGACTACCCACTCCTCTGACTAGAATGTCCTTACCTCCAGGAGGTGGCATGAAGTATGCAAGGATAGCACCTGGGGGAACAGAGGGGACATTAGGATAATGTGGTCCAAACTTAGGAAGCCTTCCTCAAGCAGCAGGAAGGACGTGAGCAAGACTTTTAAACATGGTGGTGAGGTTGGTGTGGGAGGATACCCATGTGTTTCTGGATAACCAAGGGTACAACTTGTCAAAAGGCCCAGAGGGGGAGGATATAACTTGTCTCAAGGCCCAGAAGCAGGAATGAAGTGTGATGAGGACTTGAACCGGAGAGTTTGGTCATAGAGAAGGAAACGAGGGACAGAAAGCCACTGGGGTTTCTTAAATAGAGTTTTGTCCTTCTGAAAAATGGGCTTAAGTAGGAGAAGGAATGAATGTTTTTAAAACTTCTATGATTATCTCTACAGCCTGATACTATCCTGGAACTATTCTTCCCAATTTATATATAAGAATTTCAAAGCTTATAGAAATAAAACAAGGTGTCAGGGGTCATTTAACTAGAAAGTGTCGAAGCCAAGGATGTAGCGGGAATGTTAAGAAACATTAAAAATTTTTTAGAAGTAGGGGTAAAATTTAGGTGGAAAGAGATAAAGCAGATCCCAGTTAGTAAAATGCTGGGCAGAGCCTTAAGTCCTGAGAGTAGAAACTCAGATGGGAGTTAAAGAATATATTTCCTCCCTTTGGAAAGAATTTTGAGACAGTGGGTTTTAGGTGTCACCTTCAGTACTGTCCAGTGTTCCCAGGACTCAGAAATATTTTCTCAATTTCCTGTACTTAGGTAAGGCTTTGCCCAGCACCCTCTGCTGGCATCTACATGAATTGCTGGCATAGGACCCAGAAAGCAATGCATGCCTTTGAAATAAAGCTTTTCCAAGTGCAGTCCAGGGACCAACCAACTGCCCTGAAACACTGCAGGGACTTATTAAAAATTTGGCTGTCATACATGCACCCTAGAGTTACTAAATCAGAACCCAGGGGCAGGAAAATGTCATTAATAATCTCCCTGTGAGGTTCTGACACACAATAAAGTTTCAGAGACAATATTCAGATATTGTAGTGGGAAAAGGGAACCTGGTGGTTATCAAATATTTATTTAGGAGGAGGAGGTCTTTACTGTGTGGATGGGAGGCTCTGCAATGAACAGGGACTGAAGAGAATGTAGTGTTTCCAGCTGACTCCGAATAAAGACCTATAAAAACTGGCAGCCAGACCCACTGTGTCACTAAAAGAAAGCAACTGTGTGTTTGAATAACCCCTGGATTAGCAACATAGGTCCCCGCTTTGCTGTTAATTCATTCAGTGGTATTAGGTAGGTCTCTCTCCACTGCTTCAATTCAGTTCCTACTGAAAACTAAAAAAGTTGATGCATTTGTTAACTTTTGCAGTCTCTGCTCTTCATGAAACAGGACCGTCTTTCCCCAAACCTGTTTGCAAGGGGCTGCTCATCTTCCCCTCTGCAGGTGTCTGTCGGGCTAGCATCCTTTTGGGAGCCTCGCCTGGGGCCTCACTTTCACAGAGGAGCATATTAAAAAGATTTGGCTTAAGATCATCCATTTGGAAAGTGAGAGAAGCTGACCATTTGTGGTCTCTGGAGCCAGCTTGCCAGCATTGATTCTGTTCCTCTTTTCTATCCATTGGGGCTGTTGGTAAGGATGTTTTTAGAGGGTTTTGAGCTTAGTGCCAAGAAAGCTGGGCTGGTATCACATATGGCTCAGGAATCACGGTGCACACAGCCATGGCATTGTACAATGCCAAGAATACAATTGACATTGCAGCCTGTATGAATGGTGCCCCCTGGAGTTGTGTGGTGAACAGCCTGATTGGTCATATGCAGTGTCCCTGGAAGTGCCTATAATCTTGTGATATTTACTTTTTCATTCAAGCGGAAAGGAAAAAGTGGTTCCTATTATGTACTATCTTTGCATGTTACAGAAAGCTAAGAGGCTAGCTCTTGAATATAGCAATGTCTATGGTTAGGAATGTTTTCTGTGGCAGACTCAGACAGGATTAGTAGAGTTCACTTTAGCTAAGTTTAGAAGCCATCAGCTCAGGAGTTTGTGATAGTGTGTTTAGGTAGGGATCAGCCTTCTCTTTCTTGCCCTATATACAGGAAGTTGAAGATTTCCATGGAGATTTTGGTGAAGGAAAACATCCTTTTCAGTTATGCAAGAAACCAGAAATCAGAGCCTTCCAGAAAGGTGCAGCCTCCCCTATCTGTCTCCCCAGTGACTGACTGTTGGCGCTTTTGACCATGGAGACCTTGCTGTGACCTGATAGGTCATAAAGCAGAGGTGAAAAGCCCCTCATACCGGTGCATGTTAGGCTGTTTTGCACAACTCTGGGAGCTTCTCCTTAATTTTTGTAGTTAGGTAGCTCACTCAACTCAATTTAGTCTCAGCCTTGTGACATACAGATCAGCTATTTGGGAGTCAGCCCTGTGTTAGGTACATGGGTGCAAAAGTCAATACAACATGGCCCTACCTTTAATCACTTGCCATATGCCTGGAGAAACCAACAAGAAGCCCAGAGAGTTTCATTGGCCTTGAGATTCCCTTGGTGGGTTTCACAAAAGGTCCAACGGGGAATATCAGTAAGACACCCTGGTCTTCCTGGCGAGTCTGATAAGCCTCTCCTGAGAAGAAGTGGTCCAAGAGCAGAGAACTGAGGAGATGAGGAGTCTGAAGGGGAGGGAGAAAGGAGGGGCATTCCAGGAAGCCTTGGACAAAGGCCCTGAAGCAAGAGAGAGCTAAGTGTTTGGAAAACCACACATTACTTAATATGATTGAGATGAAAATTACCTGGGCTGGTCCTGGGGGAGGGGGCGGGAAGTGGCCAGAGAGCCAGTGCATGATGACGTGATGCAAAGTGATAAGAATTTCTATCCTGGAAGCCAGGGGGCCTGCTGAAGAATTTTGTGCGGGAAAGTGACGTGATCAGAATTGCATTTGAGAAGTCTGACTCGGGTGGACATGTGGAGAATCGACTGACTAAAGGGAGGTGGGAACCAAGACATAATGAGCGGTTGCAGTCCAGATAAGGAGTCTGGGGCACTGGAGATGGAAAAGAGACCCATTCCACTGTCGGAACGTTCCCCTCGCCCCTAGGTGGGAGAGTTGCCTCCAGCTCCCCCCAGCCCAGGCAGTCAGGCCTGTAAGCAGCATTTATGGAGTGAGGGAACTCTTCCTGGTCCATGACCTAGAGCTTTTTGCAGAGCCAGGGTCTGCCAGGTTGGGGAGAGGGTGGACAGATGGCTCCTTCCAAGCCTGGACTGAATGAAGGAGGGTCCCCTTTGCCCGTAGATAAAAGAAGCCAGAGGCTGCCCCTCGCTGTCTCAGGACTGAATCCTTCCACTTTCAGTGAGAGGCATCGTGAGTTACCCCCTGGTGCCCCAGCCCCCTCCCCCTGTTTCTATGGCAATCCCCTTCCTTTTGCTTTCCACTTTGTTGCTCTCAGATTGTCTCCCAGCTCCTCCAGGGGTGCTAGGGAAGGGAGCTAATTACCTTGCTATAAATACCAGCCAGAATGAGCTCCTAGGGCCCTAGACCTGGCTTTTCTTTTTCAGGGCTCCGTGGTGAGTTGGGCAGTAGTGAGTGGGTAGGGTCTACACAGCAATCCACTGATACGTGGGATATATTCCCTCACCCCCTCACAGCCTCCACGGTGCCTCCCTGCCCCTAATTAACAGGTGGAGTGGGAAGAAGAAAGCAGCAGGCTTGTGGGGCTCCCACCAAGCACCCGGCACAGAGCGAGGCTCTAGGAACTGAAGGATGAATCAGAGCCTTCCTCTGCTTTCAAGGAATGCACAGTCTAGAGGGGAAGACAGGTATGTAGCACCTAAATGTGATGAGATGCGTGATGCAGGTAGCAAGCAAAAGCCCCAGGTCTGCCTGGAGGATGAGTGGAGGGCTTTATAGAGGAGGTGGCCTGCATAGCTGGGTGCTGAGAGTTGGCCAGATGGAGTAGCCTGAGGGCTTTCTAGACAGAAGGCACTGGGCAGTGGAGGCGCAGAGATGCGCAGGGCCATAGGGGAATAGAACTGGGCCTCTGTGAGTTGGGTCCACAGTGTCTTGCAGGAAGGAGAGAGGAAGCAAAGTACAAGTACAACCACCAGTCCTTGAGCGTAGCGTCCTGGGGTCAGTGGGAACCACAGGAGACTTTTCAGCTTGGTGTGGCCTGGTCAGATGCATGCTCAAGACAGATCCTTCCAGAAGAGGCTGGGACGGGCCCTCTCTCTGCTCACTGAGCTTTATTATCTCAAAAAGACCAACGTCAGGGGCCGGAGCTCAGAAGGAGGTGATGGTGGTGGGCAAGGAATCACAATGAGGACGCAATTAACATCTCACACAGACAACAGAAACGCAAACACCTCACTGTAGAGTGGAATTATGCACAAGGGGGAGGGAGGGAAAAAACCCTCCCCCTAATAGCTCCCGACTTTCATTAGTTCTGACAGAGAAGGCTGTGTTGTCGTTGCTGTGTTCCATGGTAACCGTTTCCAGGAAGAGCAGCGCCTCCGGAGCAGCGGGTTCTGGGGACTTTCAATCAGTCCGAAAGCTTAGCCAGACAAAATGTCTTGTCGTCAGCTTCACAGCCTCTGCCGGTGCCAGCAGGAGAGGGTGTGACATGGGCAAACATTCCCCTAGGTTATGGTAGGGACTCTGATCTCAAGGACCAGGAGCACAGCTGCCTCCCTGGGCCAGATCACAGCCCAGGGCCCAGGGTCAGAGGTTTCTGTACTGTGGCCCCAGGGCCTGCTGCTGTAGGAGAGGAGCAAGGCAGGGAGAAACTGCACTCAGAGAGGCCTCTTCCCACCTCCTAGAGAAATGCTCAGCATTTCTCCACGCTGGTAGGGAGGACAGACCGAGGGAGGCTCTGGAGCCGAGTGGCCTGGCTCTGAATCCCAGACACTCTCTTTCTAGCTGGGTCATCTTGGGCCACTTATGTCACTTCGCTGGGGTTCAGCTCCTTCTGCATCACCCGTACATCTCGATGTTCCAAGGAGGATAAATGAGACAGCCGATAACAAATGCCTGGCTGCAGGGCTGGCCCGTTTGGTGGCACTGCCTCCTCCCCCCCTCCTCCCTCCACCCTTCCTCTCACTCTCTGACTATAGGACAACCAGGTTGAAGATGCCAGGAAAAGCAAGTGGCTTCGCTGTGGTCCTCAGGGAGTCAGAAAGATGAGTGCCTTTCGGTGTCCTTAAGGTTTTGGCCCTGAGCCAGGCAAAGTGCACAGGGTCCAGGTGGCAGAGGCACGTATCAGGTTAGGTGGCCACATGGGAAGATGGCTTGGAAACAAGGAGAGCCCTAAAAATCCCCTTCTTTGTTACATATGCATGGGGCCTGCTGCGTCACTATGCTGAGCGCCTGAGATGTGCTCTACGGAGCTTGCCTGCCAGCAGAGCAAGGCTGGCCATGAACCCGGTACACAAAAAAAGTCAATAGGAAGGTGGAAAGTAATAAAAGGAAAAACAGCAGGGAGCAGGGTGGGGACTGGACCTGTTAGTGAGGGAGGGAAGCTGTGATTTTAAGGAGGGTGAGCACCCTATGTGGGCAGGAAGTCTGGAGAAAGAGCATTTGGGGTGGAGGGGACAGCCCATGCAGAGGCCCCGAGGCAGGCACGTGACTGGCATGTTTGAGGAACAGCAAGATGGTCAGTGTGTCTGGACGGGAGGAAGGAAGAGAGAAACAGGATGCCACATGGTAGTGGGGGCCACACTGGCTGGGCTGTCAGTTCTTTCTCAGTGTGCTGCCACGTGTCCTGCTGGGAGTTGGGAAAGGCCAGTGGTGGTGGTCAGCTCTCTGCTTTCTCCCCTTCCCTGCTCCAGGTATCCAGAGAAGCTGCACCTGTTATCTCTTCCATATATCAGAGTTCAGTATAAGATTTGACTTAAATAAAGCCTTCTGCAACTTAAAAAGTGTTTGAAGTTCACTGACCGAGTCTTGTATCAGTGGGGAAACTGAGCCTTGGAAAGGGCAGGTGACTTTTCCAAGGCTACACAGTCAATTCAGTGGAAGAAACAAAACTCAGACCTAGGACATCTGGAGAAGGTTGTTTTTATTATCTATGTCAGGGCCGTGGGGGGTCCTCAGAGTTGGAGTCAGGGCTTATGACACAGTCCCCTGGGCTCCCAATCAGCTGGAGGTGCACAGACCCCTGACATTCCAGCTCACTGAGCCTGTGAACCTCTCTCCATGCCTCTGCCACCTCCTCTCTCCCCTGCATGTGGTCCCCTCCCAGTTCACCTTCTACCTCCTCTACTGAGCCAGCCCCTGATTACCTGAGTCAGCAGGGCATCCTCAGAGCTGCAGTGTCTTCCTAAGCCAGTGCTTCTTGCTCTGGAAGTGCTGAGGCAAATGCCCGACTCACAGGGTGTAGGCCAGAACGAAGTTCCCTACCATGTGGAAGAGCCCAGCATAAGAGAGGTTGCTAGTGAATGCTTATTAAGTAAATAAATCCTGATGGTCTTTGGAAAGGTACTCTTCCATGGACTTCCAGCCCTGTCCCCAAAGAGGAAGGCACGAGAGCAGTAGTTCTCAACCTTCCTAATGCTGTGATCCTTTAATACAGTCCCTCAGGTTGTGGTGACCCCTAATCATAAAGTTATTTTTGTTGCTACTTCATAACTGTAATTTTTGCTACTGTTATGAATCCTAATGTAAATATCTAATATTAGGTGACCCCTGTGAAAGGGTTGTTCAAGCCTCAAAGGGGTCACGACCCACAGGTTGAGAACCTCTGCACTAGAGCATAGTGGTCGATAGTGTGGCCTTTGGAATAAAGAAGACCCAGGTCAAGCCAAATTTCTTCACATTTAACATATGGGAGGCTCAGTGTTGGTATCTGTTACATGGTAATAATAACTCGATCTTGGAATTACTATTGGGAGTACAGGGGTCCCAGGCAGTGACTCTCAAACTTGAGTGTGTATCACATCCCCGAGAGGGCTTGTTAAAGACTGTTGGTCCTCACCCTGCAGAGTTTCTGATTCAGTAGGTCTGGGGTGGGGCCTGAGATTTTACATTTCTAATAAGCTCACAGGTGATGCTGAAGCTGGAGGATGATGCTTGGAGAGCCAGTGCCTCAGACCAACATGAGGCTTGTGGGAAAAGAAGGAACTGAGGACTGTGCATGGGCTGGATGTGCAGAAAGTCCAGATGGAGTGTTGTATTTGGAACCATACCCAGGAGGAGGCCGGTGCTCCAGGGAGTTGCTGACTTCACACACCTGGTAGCCAGCTGCTCCACCATCGGCGTGGATACCACATTCCAACAAGAGGCAGCCAGCAAAGAGCTCCTTCTCCTTCCATCCTCCAGCCCTGTTTCTTCTAACTGAAAACGTTAAGCCTCAAGATAGAATAAAACAGGGAATTGTAAGATGCTAATAGAACCAGCAAGAAAACAGAAAAACAAACAGAGAAGAAGCCACAATCAGCCCTTCTTGGTTTGAATCCCTTCCCATATGTTCTCAGAGGTACCTGACATTCTGGGAGTATTTTGGATCCCCCAGTATTTGAAAACAGCCATATGAAAATAATAAAATTATTGCTATATAAGTTATATGCTTTGCCTTTTGATATTTAATAGCCTGGCTTGCAGATTGCATGTGGCTTAGACCTAGCCTATACTAACCAACCAGAAAAATAGCTAACTTTCCCCACTCCTGAAACTTTCTTCCTGTGTTTTTGCTCTCAAAGTTCCAGCTGACCTGTTTTTCTCCCTCTGATAAGGTCCTAACAAAATCTTTCTCTACTTTCTCTGCTTTGGGTGTTCAAATCAGGGGTGGGCAACCGATAGCCTGTGGGCAAAATCTAGCCCACTGCCTGTGTTTGTAAATAAAGTTTTATTGGAACATGGACACATCCATTGGTTTCTGTATTGTCTGTGGCTGCTTTTGTGCTACAGCGACAGAGTAGAGTGATCACAACAGAGACCATCAGGTCTACAAAATCCTTGGACTTTTATATTTAGAAAACTTTTGCTGACACTTAATTACAAAGCAAATGTTATTTCCTCAATGAAATCTTACTGGATGCCACCAAGTTCCATTCATCTCACTTTCTCCTTCCACATCCCAGTTCTTTGCCCTGTGATTATATTACTTGTCCTAATCATTTTCCACGTATACGTTTCCTGTACACCCACACCCCCAGTACAGTATTGGATGTATACTGCTCTCTCTTTGAGATCACCAAGTTCAGTGCCAGAACACTCAAAGGTTGTACATTAAAGGAGTTCTTCAAGGTCATTCATAAAGCCCCCCAAATGGGAAGAAATCTAAATGTCCAAGAGCAGAAAAAAAGATCAAATGGATGGTATTGCTTATGAAATCGCTATGAAACAAATAAAATGAGTTTCTCAAGAGTAAATAATAGCCTGAGCGAAATTGTCCATTATGTAACATGAAGTTTTTTAAGCCAGGATTCTAGTAGTATGTACAATACAATCTTAACTTTCATAAATAAGTGAAGACAAATACGCAGAGGAAATAATTAAAAGACAAGAAGGAAATATACAAAATTTTTATTCCTCTCTGGGTAGAGGGTTATGAGTGACTTTCATTTTGTTATTTTATTAGTTTGTGTATATTTTTTTCGTAGTAAAGATGTATTGCATTTAGAACAGGGGATGGGGTGAGGGAGGGGAATGCAAGTTATTAACACCCCAGCAGCTAACTCTGTCCTGGCTTTGCCAAGTTCTAATGTCATGGCCTTCCAAAATCGTCTGGCCTCCGTTTCCTGTCTTCCTAACATGGAGAAACGTGGCCTTCTTCACAGAGTTGTTGAATTGAATTTTAAAAATAACCCAACAAGCTCCAAAACACTCTTCTTCCAAGCAGGCTTCTGCAGCAGCTGGGCCTCCGCGGTGAGGTGGGAACTGTCTGGGAGCTCCCACAAGAGACGCCGAGTTGGCACCCGGAGAGGGAGGCAGAGCAGGGAGGAGCAGAGAGAGGCTCCGGGCTGACTTACAGCTCCGGGGCAGAACACGCCACCCCAGCCCAGTGCCAACCCGAAGCCCCCAGCTCCATTTTCACACCAGGCACGGTGACTTGTTGTGTTTTGTGTTCCCCCGAGCCAGCTGTCCCCAGCCTGAGCGGCCCGTGCCTGCCATTTTCCTTTTCTTTAAAAGTCACACCTTCGTCTTTCCACTGAGACTTTTTTTCTTCCCTCTTTGCCCAAATCTTTCTGCTCCTTCTTCTCTCTCTGACTTGATAGACTGTCTCCACGTGACTAGTAGTGGTTTTCTCCTGCTCTCTTCCCCTCCTCCTCCTGTTCCTCTATAAGCGTCCTTATTGTCATCTTTCCCTGATCATCAGTGTACGTTAGGGAGGCAAGTGGGTGAGGGTCAGTTCTTTGTGGGAACTGGTAAAGTGGTCTCTGCAGGTGGCAGAGCAGAGGGAGAAAAGTGGATGGATTTGGTTAGAAACAGAATCCACAGAATTTACATAGGGGGGACATGAGGTCTGGCCAGGAGCCTCCTTATGTATTGGCCAAGTGACAGATCTGGGGATCTAGATCCACGTTCTTGCAGCTCCGGGATATACCCCAATGCCTGGGTGTATCATCTGTCTGCACCCCTTCCGCTCCTCCCTGTTCTGTGCACTGTCCAGGGATATGGGAATGTTTGGTCTAATTATGGCTCTTTGCCCAGGGTGGTGAATTGAACAAAGGTTTATGCACAGTTGAAAAGCCAAGAGGGGACTTTGACTTCAGAAAAGTATGTCACATCAACCTGTGGCTTTGGAACTTGGAGTTTTAGGACAGCTATTGATGACTGGGCCATGGAATTAAAGGGACATGCTTTAGACTAGGAGGTGTGAGAATAAAAGCCCCTGACTCAGTCAATCCATCACCAACAGTGCAGTGGGATGCAGACTCTGTGTCTGTGGTACTATCCCCAACATCCTTGAGAAGTCAGTGTCCTTAACCCAACAATGGCCCTGGACATCAAGGCAGGTTATCGGTTTGAGGACTATTTGTGATGACCAAGGGTGTTGGGTCTCCTTACTGCCTTTCTTCCATGTGGTGCAGGTGGAAGGGAGTGGTCAGCAGTCCCTCCTAGGAGCAGGTGTCCCTGCCCCCACGGGACTCTGGAGGCCTGTGTGGTTTTCCTGCAGCTCTTGCTTTCTTGGGAGAGACTTGGAAGCTCCTCCTCCATGTGGCTCCAGAGACATTGAGTCCCAGCTCTGACCTCTGACTGAGCTCCTTGGACCATGGGGTTTAACCTCTTCTGGGTTTCTAGAAGATACCATGGGTTACCTGGGGCTCAAAAAGGAGAGGGAATCACATGGCTGAATGGATGGAGATTTGAAAGGTCTCAAATAGAACCTACCCCACTTCTTCCCCACAACCTGATAATCTCTTCTCTGGGGACGCTCCCAGATTCTGCTGACTTGGTTCTCCAGTATGAGTGAAGACTGATGGAGGCGATCAGATCACCTCTCTAGAGGCCATTGCTTTATCCCTATAGTCACTTTGAAAGTCACTTTTAAAGTACAGCTTAGCCTGGACAGAGGTCATGAGCATCGCTGAGGAATTTATGCCAATCATAGGTGGGAATTGCCTGGCAAACTTTCCCAGGAGTCAAGTCAATTATTAAGAAACTGTCCAAGGTACACGGGTGTTACATATCAGATATCTTTTTGTATCGTTCAGGCAGTATATCCCACTCAGCAAGTACACCTGCTGTGGGCCGAGCATGTACTAAACCCGTATAAATCCTACTAATTAAATTTTTTTATCACCATTGAAAAATTTTAGACATTGAGTCCCAGAAAGATTAAATAATTTCACCCGGGGTCAAGCAGGTGGTTTATAGTCAGGTTGGACTTTCAGTCTAAACTATTTTTTACTTCAAAGGCCTGCTTTTTCTACTTTTGAAGCCTCCTACTGTCCTCATATCATTCTGCAAAATGGTTGCCTCAGCATCAGCTTAAACACCTGCTATGTTGGGAAACTCACCACCTCCCCAGATGACCTATGAAAGACTGACTGAGGGGAATGTTTTGCTCAGGTCGATTAACACATGCGTAGTCTTCCCTCCTCCCTCTCCCTCTCTTGCTGGCCCCTCCTCTCACTTGACTTCCAAACACGTTTGCCTGGCGCTGGATCAAGGGATTCCAATGGCTTCACTCAAGATGGGGCAAGCTTCAGTTCAGGGTGTTTATTCATGTCCAAGAAGGAGCCCCAGGCTGGGAGCTGCTTCTTCCTTCCCTGAGCTAATCCAGTCAGTGATGTCTCCTGGTAGTTTATCTCTCAAAAAAAAAAAAAATCTTAGATTTTTAGCATTTCCTCACTTCTGCAGTATAAATCCTCCCACCACAGCTGATTTCATGCTACCAGGGTGACGTCACTAAAACTGGAGTTGGGAGAGATGAGAGTAACCGCCCTCCCGAGCCTATAGGAGCCACCGCTGCCTCTGCTGTTCACTTGGCTTTGGATGGCACAGCTGGACCCCAGCTAATAGGTTTGTCGCCTATTGCTTTTTTTCCCCTCCCCCTTAAAACACTTTGCCTGCTTACTAAAAGCCTCTGACAGTAATGAAGTTCTTTCTGCCAAGCTGGGCCCCACGTGGACTGTCCAGGGCTGAGCTGTGGAAGGCAGCCACCACGGGACAGAGAGCTGACCCACAGACCTCCAACACCACCCAGCCCCAGCCCCAAGTGGGGGCACCTGTAGACAGAAATGCCAGGGCTCCGAGGTCAGGAAGCAGTGTTTCCCTGTTCTGAGGGAGAAACACTGGGATTATGCCAGAGCCTCGCCAGAGGCCTCAGTGCTGAGCGACAGAGCTTCAGGAGACCTGCAAGATGCTTTGGTCCCACACCTTCATTTTCACAGGAAAGAGCTAAGAGAGAGTGAGTGGCTTGTCTAAGATCACAAAGCTGTTTGATGGCAGAGCCGGGGTGAAATCCATCTTTCTCAGGTTCTAGCAGCCAGTTCTCTTGCTATAGAACAGGCTGCTGGAGACTACAGTGGGTCTCAACCCAAGGGAAGCTGGGCATCTCTCTTTCTCCTGCTAAGGTGACCAACTCATCCCAGTTTTCCTGGAATGTTCCCTCTTAGCCTGAAAATCCTTTCCTGTATTTCAGGAAAGCCCTCAGTCCAGGCAAACCCAGATGGTTCATCCTTTATTCCTTTCCCTCACTCCCTTTTCCCCTGTCCTCTTTCTCCCCCCTTTCTTCCTTACCTTGTGCGTTGACTTGGCACCTACCCTCAAAAACCTCAGAGTCACGGAAGGGAACCTGGAGGCAGAGGATAGTGCAGACCACCCTCTGTCCCCACCCCAGAGTTCACCTGGAGCTATGCAACCTCTTTCTTCTTCTTTTACTAACGCCTCTGCTTTTTGGTCTCTTTGAAACAGACATAGATTTATTAGATAGTAGCATTGATGTGACGTAGGCAATTTATCTTGTTAATGATATTAAACAATAGGAAAGTATATAACATACAAGGCGGAACGTCTTCAGGTGAATCTACTATCTCGACTAACACGATAGATGTTTATCCTCGAAGATAATTTCTTTTATCTGTCTATCGATGATTTACCATTCTATCACCTCTCTAGAAATTCCTATAAAGATTACATATTAAATATGCACACTCTAGAAAAAACGGACCATATTAATCATGTTCCTTTGTCATAGGGGCTCTCATTTAACAACATATCATGTGTATCTGTACACATTGCTCCTCTACAGATTACCGCATCCCTCGTAAAGGTAGTTTATTATTCTACCGGCTGGATGTACCTTTATTCATTTAATCAATCCTATTTTTTAAGGACAATTAGATTATTTCCATTTTTGAAACCATAAGCATCATTTTGTACATTTACCCAATGATCTCCTTTGGATATATTTTCTGTTTTTTAGAAATAAATGATTAGGCCAAAGGATCCATACTTATAATTCTCATACTGTAAGCCCTCCACAAAGGCCATTCCAATTTATGTTCCCACGAACAGTCTCCGAGACCGCTAATTTTTCATACTTCGATTAGCCTTGGGTATTGTTGCTCTAAATCATTTGCCAATCTGATGGGTTAAACAAATTCTTTGTTTTTTTTCTTTAATTTGTTCTTTAAATTTCAGGGAGGATATGAATCTTTTCATATGTCTATTAGTTATTTGTATTGCTCTTTCAGTTTCTTCTATCTGAAATCCATACTGGCGTAGGCCCAGGCCTCTGTGTATACGCTCAGCACTGCGAGGAATTTCAGAGAGCCCAAGCATTTAGTCTAGCAAAGAAACCTGTATTAACTTTCCATGTTGTACTCAGCATGTGCTTGTGTGGAACTGATACAAAGAAATGCAACACAGAGCTCCTATTCTTGAAGGTTCTTAGAGTCTATTATGTGGGACAGATGTGCGCACGTCGTGCAAGGGAAGAGGATGTGGCGGTGACTGCCATGGCCTGAGGGCAGCAATGTCCTGTCTTTCGGTGCCAAATTGGAATGCAGGTGCTGTTACTTTAGTTCCCCTGGATTTGAGGTTAGAGACCGGTTTGTCTCAGAGCTCAACCTTGATAAAACAGAGCCTCGTCTGTCTTTAAGGAATTAAAGACAATGTAAGCTATTTTCTGGGTGGTCTATCTTGCTGACCCTTGATTGCAAGTTCCCCAGAAACTCCACCAACCCAGTGGCTCAATCCTCCACCCCCAAGGCAGTCTACTTTGGCTCTTCCCAGGGCCATGGAAAAAATGCATGAGCAGAGGGGCCCCAGCCAGCCTCTGATTCCACGATTCAAGTGCTATCATGATAGATGCCATGGGCACTACCTGGTGTAGAGCACGCAGTGCCTAGCTAGCCTTGAGGTGCTTGCAGCCTGAAGAGCTTTTGTGAAAAATATCATGGCAGGGTACCTGGAAGGATTTCAGCTGCAGGGTGGAGTTGGCTTTCCACCTACTGCTCACCTCCATCACACTTACTTGCATCAGTGGTTTCCAGCCTAGCCTGCATGTTAGAATCATCTGGGGGACTTTTAAAAAAACAAAAAAAGGATCCTGAGTCCCCACCCCAAGAGACTCTGAGTCAGTCTGCCTGGCATGAGGCCCAGGCAACAACCTGTTATAAGAACTCCCCAGGTGGTTCTAATGTGCGGCCAGGCTGGGAACCACTGGCCCAACAGATCACTGGGGAGATTTTCATGGAGGTGAACAATTTAATCGCCTAATGGTTCAGGACCGTTGCTGGTATTGGCCACAACATTTTCTCTGTGGTTTATCTTCTTCAGTCCTTTGGGGGTAGCGATCTTGACTTCCAACTTGAGCTTTTCATCTCCATAAGCCAAGGCTTCCCTACTCACAGTTACTGTTTAATAGTTATGAGTATAGAACCTAGACTCAGACACCTCGGGCTCAAATGTCAGTTCTGTGACCTAGCGCCTGCAGGACCATGGGGAAAAATCACCCCTGTGTGCCTTGGTTTGGTTAAAGGAGCGGACAATTTTAGTACTATCTCAAGGGTGTTGACGGGTTAAATAAACTTCTCGTATGCACAGAACTTGGCAGAGTGTCTGGCAACAGTGAGCACTTGGTGCATGTCATTCTGACATCCTGGGGGAAGCTCCTTTCAGAGTCAAACCAAGCAGCTCTCTTGAGAATTCTCAATCTTGATTGCTCTTTTCTTGGCCTGCATCTCAACTCTTTAACTCTTTGCACCCCCCTGTTTGCCTCTCATTACCTATTCCCTTCTTTTGCAGAATACAAAGATCATTGCAAAGGTTGCCCTGGGGAGAAAACAGCCTCTAAGAACAACCCCCAGAGGTCTTTTTTGTTTCTTTTGGAGGCA